>JAPEBW010001918.1:0-17380 GCA_027405785.1 Ophiocordyceps robertsii
TTTAAAGGACGTATTTACTAATATACCCCTACTTTAACACTACGACCTAAAGAGGTATACCCGAATTAAAACCGATATATTATAATATATAATAGCGGGCATTCTATCCTAGCTTAACGATAAGGGTCGCTACTACTTAATTATATTTTAGTTAAGAAAGTTTACCGGGGCCGAGTTAAACTACGGAGTCCCGGATTAAGAACTATTTACTATCGTAGAGTTATTTAAATACTAGCGATACTACGTCGAAGGAGCCGCGCAATAAGTAAAGGTCTTATCCGACTATTTTAACCTTTAAACGTTTATACGCTAAACCTCCCTTAATCGGAGATAAGCACGATAGTGTATATACTTAGCGCTATTTAACTTTACGATTAAGCATAGGATAGGGAAATCAAACCCGGCCGACGTACCGTTAAGAATACTTAAATACGAAGGCGAGAAGCCCCCGTCTATAGAGTTACTACCGGAGCTTTAATTAAAGCTAGCACCGATAAATTATATAACTATTAATAATCCGTAAAGGGATAACGAGAAGTCTTTATAGGTAAAAGAAAGCCTAACCTTAAGCCGGTATAAGCGTGGCGAGTTGCCTTTATATAAGGAAAATATACGAGCTTTTACGCAGCGAACTACTACTAACTTAAGAGCGGACCTTAAGCAGCTAGCCGTATAGGCTAAAGAGAGAGCTAGTTATAAATAGCTACTCTTAAGAAAGACTATAAGGGATATAGCCTACGGCCTCTTAGTATACGCTATAGAAGTTCCTAATACTTTATTAGAATTGCTAAAACGCACTTAAAGCGAAGATATAGTAATTGCCTAACGAAAAGCGATTAAAGACTTCTTAAAAGAGAAGTATCCTTAGTTATTGCGACTAGATAGATTACTGCTATAAAAAGGACGAATCGTAGTACCTTTTAATACTACCTTACGGTAGGAGTTAATATAACTCTACTATAATAACCTATTAGCAGGATACTTCGGAGGCCGACGAATAGGTAAATTACTATTAAGGAATTTCTACTAAGAGAATATAGTAAGGGATATTAATTAATATATCTAAGAATGCTTAGTATATTAAAGCGCCGTATCGAGGAGGCATCGCCCTTACGGCGCTATATAATTATTACTATGCCCCGTACGACCGTAAGAAGAACTATTAATAGACTTTACTATAGGTCTGCTAAAAGTGCAATATAAAAAGCGAGAAGTTAACGCAATACTAATAATCGTAAACTAATATACTAAGTACTGCCTCTTTATTCTATGTTCTAAGACAATAAACGCGCCCGAGCTAGCAAGGGCATTTTATTATAACGTTAAGTTAGTATATAGGCCTTTAAAGGGCGTAGTTACGGATAGAGGATTACTATTTACTAGTAAGTTTTAATTAAACCTATATTTTATCTTATAAGTAAAACGTAAGTTATCGATAGCGTTTTACCCTTAAACCGATAGGTAAACGGAGCGCATAAATCAAGCAGTATACTACTACTTAAGATGCTTTATAAATTTAAAATAGATAAACTAAGCGTCCCTTCTCCGGGTAGCATAATTTACGTATAATAACGTAATTAATACTATTACCGGGCTATCCCCTAACGAGGCCCTTTTTAGCTACTAGCTAAATTTTTATATTAACGTTAAGGACGACGTTACGAAGGGGGAGGTGCCCGAAGCAAGAGTAAGAATTAATAGGCTAAAAACTCTACGATAATAACTTAAGGAATACTAGCGAAAAGCTACTAAATCGCAAGCGAAGTACTACGACCTTAAGCACTAACTACTTTTACTTAAAGTTAGTAACCTTATTACGCTCTTTATAAAGAATTTGCGCCTTAAGGACGAGAAGAGGAAGCTATCTCCTAAGTATATCGGGCCTTTTTAGGTACTATAAGCTATCGGGAAGCAAGCTTATCGTTTAGCTCTCTTAGATAAGTACTCGCGTATATATAACGTGTTCTATATTAGCCTATTAAAACCTTAAAAGGAAAGGCTAGGCGACTAAGGAGGCGCCGAACCGTTAATAATGCTTAACCTTTAAGATAAAGAAGGTAAATAGGAAGTCTAAAAAGTACTAAATAAGAAACGCATTAAAGGTAATACCTTCTTCTTAGTTAAGTAAAAAGGATAGCTAGCAAAGTATAACTAGTAGGTTAATGCTAAGGATATAGCGAATAACTAAGCACTTATTAGCGAATACTTTACTAACCTTACTAAGAAAAAGAAAAAACGCAAAACTAAGTAAAGGCTAGGACGCTAAGGGCGTAGGGATAACCTACTTATTAAGTTACGATTCCTTACCGACTTAGTACCGATTCGCTACCGATTAACTATATCCCCGGTTAAGGTAACTATTTATAAATTAGTAGAATATAAAACGGGGAAGAAAAGCAAGTAAGAGTAAATAACTAAAAGAAAATATAAAGCTAAGCCGAGTCCTCCTCGAAACGATAACGATAAAGGGAAGAAACTATAAGCTAAGCTATTACTACCTTATATTATTAATAAAGGAGAGATAAAAGAAAGATAAAAGAAAAGATAAACCTAAACCGTCCTTTACCTACGTCGACGCTTCGCCGGCGTCGCGGGAACCTACTAAATAGTCCCTTTATCTATATCGGTTAAGGAGGGAAACGTCGGCATTCCCCTCTCCTCTATTAGCTATATCTTAATTAGCATAGCACTTACCTCCGCCTTTATAATAAGTAAGGCGTATCGCTAGGATATATAGCCCGTATCGCTTATAAGTAGCCGGAGTTTTAACCGTGCTTCTTAAGCACGGTACTCCGGACTAGCTATATCGATGCTAAAAGGCGGCGCCGGGGTTAACCGGGTAAGCAGCTCGCGCCGCTTATCGATAAGCGTGTAATAGTCGCTACGCTAAGACTAAAAGATCGTTAGCTAATTACTAGTATATCGATCGTATATTAATTACTATCGTATCCTTCTTAGCACCCGTAATGCCGTTCTCCTTCCGATAGGTTATCTTAGTAATGTTAAACGCCTCGTAAAGATACTAGGCTATTATGGCAAGACGGCGGCGAGCCTCTTCGCTAAATATAAAGGCGTTATCGTCGCTATCGTCGTCCTCGAAGTCGGTATCGTTAATATTAAGTATATTAAGCTCCCGAATATAATTAAGCACGGCAACTATATCGGTATAGTCGCCGGCTATAAGTATAGCCGCTTATATAACGATTAGCTAACGAATAGCGATAACGAATTTAATTAATAGTTATAGTTAATTAATAATATACTTAATCGTAGGTAGCTATACGCCGATAGCACTGCTTATACCTTAACGAGGTAACGCCGGAGAAAATATACTTAATTTCTATAACCTCGATAGGCTTTAGCTCGAATGCCCGGTAAGCTATAATAGCGGTGCGGAAATAATATATATACTAAAGTTTAGCGGGCATCACGCCGCTAGCACGAACGGCGCGGGCTTTAGCCTTAAACCGTATACGTTTCGCCCGCAAAACGATAAGGATATCGGCCTTACTATTGCCCGCATTAATTTAGGCCTTATTATCGCCGTCGCTATCGCTACTACTTATTATATCGGGCTACTCTCCCTTAAGGGGAGGCGTAACGGGCGGAGCGTCGCGGCTAGGTATCGCTAGTATCTTAGGGCCCGATTAGTCTTACTGCTACTACTACTCCTAAGGAGTAGTATTATTATTAGCACTATTAATACCGGGGATAGGGGACTTACTTTATACCTACTAATCGTTAGTAGGCGTATTAATAGCCTTATCCTTAGGGATAGGTATAAGGTTAGGTATAGGCACCTCTTCGGGAGGTGCTCCCTTATTATAAGGTAACGGCGAGCTAGGCGTCTCCTTAGCCTAACCTCTCTTAGTGCTAGTGCCGGCCTTTCCGGCTAGAGGAGAGTTAAGGACCTAAGGAGAACCTTAATCGCGACTACGACGCTTTATAAGCGAACCCCCCGAGAGTTAATACTATATCCGATATAGGAAATCGGCGCGCTTATTAGTTAAGCGCGGCTTCGGAGTACGAGGCATATTAGCGATAATAAAGAGGTATAGAATATATATTAAATAGGGAGCGAAAAGGTATAGAGGACTTAACGGCAAATAATTGCGGAAGAGTTAAAGAGGGGAAGAAAAATAAAAAGTATAGGAATACGCACGATAAACTTTTAACTAATATATTGCTACCGATATACGGGCGCAATACCTATAATTGCTTAAGGGCAATTAACGTTACTATAACCCTATATATAACCCCGCGTATTTAACGCTATATTTAATTATATGCGACTACCGGGCGTATATACTACTATATCTTAATTACGCGCACTAAAATCCTTACGATAGTGCGTTTAATATACTCCTAACTAAATAGCCGAGGGCGTCTATTATAAGGGGGGGATAATTATAAGAATAGTATTAATAGTATAGGCTAACTAAGTGCGGGGAATGCGCTAAGTAAGAAGCCCCGCTTTCGGTCCCGACTTAATAGGTAGTCGATAGGCCCCCGCGACTAAAGCTAAGAGACTTTCCTTTTTATAAGCTTTAGTCTTATAATAAAGTAAGCAGCTAAGCAATACTATAACCTATCGTACTATCTACTATCTTTACTACTTAATTAGTAGTACTGCGAGACTGTCTTTTTATATTCCGCTACGCCGCGTCTTAATATATTTATTATAATCCCCCGCGCCTTATCTCTTACTAACTTATAAGCGTCTTTTTATACTACGCCTTTTAATATGCTTAGTAACTTTATACTACCGCCTTTATATTAGTTTTTATGCCTGCTATAATTACTTAGTAAGCGGAGTGCGATATATAGTACTACTATACGGCGCCCTTTTTACTTTATATATATTAAACGTATAGTATCTCTTAATATAAATATTTAATATAAAGCTTATTAAAATTAAGCCTTGCTTTAAGCTTATAATTATTTTACTTATACTTTTATTAGTTTACACTATTTATTTATACGTCCTTATTCTTAAACCTTATATAATAAGATATTAACGCAATGTTAGTATATTAGCGATATAGTAGCCGCTATAAACGCGCTTTAAGACTATATATCTTAAAAGACGTTTAAAGACTATCGTATTAACTTATATATACGTTTTTTAATTCTTTATAAATACTAACTAAAAGGAGATCGTTAATAATTACTATAATATTTAAAGTTAGCTTATACCGCTATTATAACGCGCTAAGCTTAAATATATCTTAATATTTAAAGTTAATCTATTAATATTAACTAATAGTAAGTAGTTTACTTAAATTAAGTTATAGTTCTTTATATATTTTATTTATATAAACTTTATATTTTATTATATCTTATTATATCTTACCCCTATATTATTATTATTTATACTTAGTATATATTTATAATATATCTTTATTATGCTTATTATTTAAAATTATTTTAATATCCGCTAAGTATAGCTTAAAACCCCTTTTTATTTTTCTTAGTTTTCTCCTTTTTCTTTACTATCTCCTTTATTCTTTCTCTTACTCCTTAGCTTAGCTTATTATCGTTCCTCCGCCTTATCTTTATTATTTTTTATTATATTACTATACTATCCTTTAAACTCCTTTAAAGCAATTATATCTTAAAAGTTATTAATTAGTTATTAAGTTTAGTAAGCATACTTATACTATATAATAAGAACTTAGCGTTACCTCCTTTTTTTAATCCGTTTTTACTAAGCTTATTAAATCTTTTTTAGAATATACTTTAGTTTATTATCTTCCTTAGTTATTAATAATAATTAGTAGTTTTTAACTACTTAGCTAAGAAAAAGGTTATTCGCTATATAGTAAAAAAATTCTATATATAGTCTTTTATATACTCCTTTTAGTATATTTAGTTTTACTATATATAAGCTAATTACTTTTATTATAATATACTTTTAATACAGCTAGTAAAGCTTTTCGTAAGGCTTATTTATAGTATATTTCTTTATTTTTAACTATATTTTATTACGTACTTAAAGTCTCTTTATTAGTATATATAACTAGTTTACTATCTTTTTTTATCTTACTTATAATACGGCGATCCCCTTTTAAAGGAAGTTAGCGACCTCCTTTATCTTTTATATAAAGCCTTATACGCCCTTTACGTTTAGCGTAAGCGGTCTCTCTTTTTATACGATCTAAATCGGCTTAATATTATATTTATATATATTAAAGAAGGGGCTTATACTTATTATTCATACTACTTAGTTATAAAGTGCCGCTTAAGTATAAAGTAGCTATACCTCTTAATCGTCCTAGTTATAGTAAATATATATAGATAAGTAAGCTTATACTTTTAGTTTACGTAATTTATTACCTTATTTGTTTTTAGGTAGTAAGCTAAACTTAGCTTTCTTTAAACTTTAATCTATTAGTAAAATTCCCGTTAAAATTGCTTTATTTAGTTCGTTCTTTAATTTAAAATAATAAACTTTAATATTTTTTAAAAGCGGAAGTAAGATTATAAAAACTTAATAACGCATGCTACTACTTTTATTATTAGTATTACTTTTAGCACTATTGCCTTTATTAGCTTATTTATTATTACTTATAAGTTCTTTAAGCCCTTAGTTCTTATTAAAAGCAGCTTAATTATAAAGTTTATCGTTAAGTATATAAATAGCTATATAAAAGGCAGTAATAGCTAAAAGAGCCCTTTTTAACATTACTTTTAAATATAACCTTTATTATATAGCTTATAGTTCGCAAGAAGCCGGTATACTATTAATAACTAGCTTAGCTAAAAACCTCTTAAGCTAGTATTATAAGTATCCCTTTATACTTTAAGTATCTTATTATTATTAAGTTATATATTCGATAAGCAATTAATACTTAAAGCTTATTTAGCTTTTTATCCTCCTTCTCTTAAAGGTATTAAGCTTTACTTAGTACTTAAAATCGGTCTTTAAAGCGAAGGCGCCTTTTTATATTAATTATATACTTACTTACTTAAACCTTTAATTACTATTTTAACGTAAGTAACTTATTACTATTTTATATTACTTAAAATACTACTTAATACTTCTTATCTTTTCGCAATATTACTATTTTTCGCTTTTATATCTCTTACTTATTAAATATATAGGCTAGTTATGCTTATTCTTTAAGTATATCTTCGCTTAAGTTTAAGTTAAGTTTTAGCTAAACTTTACTTTTATTCGCCTTACCTTTATCTTAAGGTATAAGGTTATCCGCCTTACTTATATAAGCAATTAACTTTATATTCTCCTTCTTTACTTATATTATTATGATAATATGCTTTTTTATACTAATTATTATAAGAAGTTTATATACTTATAGTTAAAAAGGGGTTAATATCTTATTAGTTCCGCGCTATTTAAGATTATTTAAACTACGCGTCTTATCTCCTTTTTATTAAATGCCCCTTTTAAGTTATTTTAATTATAGCGCGATAAAGCGTTAAGTATTACTACTAACCTCTTTTAGCGGTACTTTAATATAAAGTTATATAAAGCAAGCTTTATTACTTATTTACTTTACTTTTTATTTAACTTTCTTTTTATTATAAAGTACTTTAAATTCTTATAGTCTATTAGTTTTATAAATACTTATATATTATATAACTTTACCTTTTTAAAGTCTTAGTATTATATAATTGTAAGTAACTTTTTATTATAAACTAAGTAGTTATACTTTACTATATTAAGTCGTTTTAAATATTTTTTTATTTAGTATTATATCTTATTTATTCTTACTTATATTAATATATAAATAAAGGGCCTATGTATACTTAGTTTAATAGTATGTAGCTAAATAATTATTTATTTAAAGCTAAGGAGGAAAGGGGAAATCTTTATTTAAGCTATATAGCTTCTTACTTTATAAAAGTTACTAAAGTAACTTATACTTAAGTTAAGTTTAAGTTAAGGTTAAGCTAAGTTTAAGTAAAGTCTTATATAACTATAGTTATATATTAGCCGAACTTTAAGTTGTTCGCTATAATATAATTATAGCCCTTTTTATAGTATAGCTTATAATACTATCCCCTTTTTTAGCTATTACACACTAAAGTATATAATATTACTACTTTACTTACCGCTTTATACTTAATGCTAATTAGTATAGTTATTTTTATTATGCTTATAATTATATATTAACGTATCTCCTTAAATAATATTGCGCTATAGCGTTAAATATATTATATACTTACCTATTTAAGCCGCTATATCGCTTTAAATCGCGCTAAGGCGGTATAATATGCCCTCTCCGCTTACCGCCCTTATTAGTGCTTAAGGCACGTTTTGCCTTCCCGCTAGCCGCTATCTTTAAGTATAAATACCCTTTTTCTTTTTTTCCTTTTCTTTCCTTTTCTTTCCTTTTCTCTTCTTTTTTAATTACTAATCTCTTTATATACGCGCCTACTTTTATAATAGCTTCGCTATATCACTTCCTAAAATATTTACTTTAATCCTTTATATCTTATCTCCCGCTAGCTTATAAGCATATTTTCGCGCTATGTCTTTTAATATACTTAGTAACTATATGCTATAGCTTTTATATTAATCCTCGCGCCCGCCGCTATTACTTAATAAGCAAAGCGCAATATATAGAACTACTATATAATACCCCCCTTACTTTATATATATTAAACATATAGCGTCTCTTAATATAACTACTTAATATAAAGCTTATTTAAATTTAGCCTCGATTTATACTTATAATTATTTTACTTATACCCGCGATAGCTTATACTACTTACTTATTTTAAAATCTAAACGGCTATGCTTAGACTCCTTACCTTACTCTTAAGGAGCCTTATAAAACCCCGCGTTAAAAACGCTTAAAGTATATATAACAAAGGCTCGCTTAAGGAGATACAATAAATATTACCGATTAGATCTCGCTAAGGTTTTTAAGATATAACTACGAAGGGTTAAGAGCCTACTTAACTATAGTTTACGACGTCTTTAACTATAAAAGATATTATAGAAACTACTAAGCGGATTCCGCCGGTATCTTTAAGGGATATTTAAGGATTTCCGCGGGATATCTTAACTATAGTTTAACTTATTTTTAACTAAAAAAGCACCTTAAAAGATATAGGATAAACCTTATTACGATTTTTAAGGGATATTTAAGGATTTTTAAGGGATTTCCTTAACTATAGTTTATAGTATTTTTAATTAAGCTTATACTTAGTTTATTAAGCGATTTTATAAGGATATCTATAATTTATCTATATACTATAAATAGTATAGTTAAAGATCCTTAAAATTAGCTTAAAGAACTAAGTATAAAGTAGCTAGCTATACCTTTAAAAATAAATAAGCTTTTTATTATTTTTAAACCTTTATATATATTTACGTATAGTAATTAGTTTATTATACCGGCTTAATTAGCGGTAATTAATTTTTAGTACCGGCCTTAACTAGTAGTAATTAGTTTATAGTACTAGCCTTAACTAGCGGTAATTAATCCGCACTTTATCCCTTTATCCTCGCGCTATAAAGCGTAGTAAATAGTAGCAATTCTTACTTATTAAGACAGAAATCCCTTAAATATCCGCTAAGCTAAGAGCGACTATATCGCACGATTAAGTACTTATCCTATAAAAAGTTAAATACTAAATAATGTTTTCTTTAGTAAGAAGCTCTTATTAGCCTTTAAGTTTAACTTTAATAATAAGTACCTCTTCCTTAACGCGCTTATAATAAAACTCCGAGATAAGTAAGCTATAAAAGCGGAAGAGGCCGCGGCCTACTAAGTATATTAGTTTAATAATCTCCTTTACCCTTTTTTAAGGTACTATATCGTAATAGCTTATAAAGCTAAACGGGATATAGAATAAGTCCTGCTTAGCTAAGCTAAAACTATAACCTTTTAAAAGGTAATCCGCTTTTAAAATACTAATAAAAGATAGACTATAAAACAATAAAACCTATATAACTAAGTAAACTAAATTTAGTATTACTTAAATAAATCGATTATCCTTTAAATAAAAAAAGTAAGGATAAGCTAACCTTAAAACTATCTAGCTCCTTACTTACTAAATACCCTTTAAATTAAGCTTATAATAAAGTTACTCTTTCCTTAAGATAATAAGCTTAACGGATATTTTTACTATATACTATTAATAAAGTTTAGCTTAAGGGCCTTAACCGGAAATCCGCCTTAAAGGATACTTAGTAGTTTCTTAGTTTAGTATTACTATTTAGCCTTATCCGCTATAGCCGCGCTAATTAAGGTATTTTTAAGACTTTTAATTAATAAAAACAAGCCTTTAATACTAAGGGCCCCGCAGTATACCGGATTTTAAGACGCGTATAAGATAAAAGGTTAAGCGCTTAGCGAGAGTATTAAGACTAAGACCTTAATAATAAGCGATAAGGATATAGTAAGCGATACCTTTCGTAGGCTAAACCTATTTATACTTAGCGCGTAGATATTAAGATTAAGTATAGCCTTAAGCCCTTTAATAAGAATAGTAATAATATTAAACGAATAATTCCTTAGTTTTTTTTAAGCACTAAGAAAAGAAGATATACTTATTAAGCCTTAGGAAAAACCTTAATTATAAGCTTAGGATATAAGGAGATTTAACTTATTAAGACCTTTAAAAGCATTTTTTAATAAAGTTTAAGAAGATAATAAGGCTAATATATTTTAAGGAGTAGACCGTTTTATTAACTTTATCCACCGAAATGCTAATAAAGGTAAGGCTTATATAAACAAATTAGCTATTTAATCGCCCTCCTTCTTTTAAGGAAATACGGCGGAATAGTATTCCGGGGACCTCTTAAAACTATAATAAAAAGAACTTAGTAAGCTTAGTATTAAACTAAGCTAATAAATCTCCGCCTTATAAAAACGGTTTAAAATCCGCCTAAATATAGCGATAAAAGCACTTAATAAAAAGCACTTTACTATCGAAGATATAGTAATAAGATCCGACTTAAAGTCTTAGATATCGCGCTTATAATATAAAGCTAAGGCCGCGCTTTATTAGCTAAACTACCTAACTATAGTAATTTACTAAAAGCTAGATATTTACTTATAAGAATCCTTATAACGTTTAGTAAAAAACGAGGATATTAATAGATAGATTAATAAATATTAGGAAATTCTTCCTTAGCTATAAGTAAAATATACTTAAGGATCTTAAAAGCACTTACTAGCGTAAAAGAAATAAGTCTAACCTATAAAAAGGCGAGGGCTAATTAGCTATACTTTATATATACTTAAAGGATAGTTTAAGACGCCTTAGCTATTTATAAAAGGCTCGCTAGGGCCGCGGGTTATATTTATAGACCGCTTAGTAAAGGCGGATATACTATAGGCCTTATAGCGCTCGCTATATTAAAGGAGAAATCCGCTTAAATAGTTAAGAATATAAGCTAAGGTCCTCTAGCTTAAAAGAGAAGGAACTTTTAAGACTATACGTTCGCTAATACTAACGCTAAAGTAAGTATACCTTACGATTAAGAAGGGAACTATAGTAAAAACCGACGATTATTTAAGGGATAAAAAGTACGATATAAAAGGACCTTAATTAAATACCGATAAAAGCTTAAAGGAAACCGCAATTTATACTATAGTAAATTAAGTATAAGAGGCTAATAAAGTATACGGATTTTATAGCGAAGTATTCCCTTTAAAAAATAAGCTTTATAAATATATTAAAGATAAACACCCCCTTAACCTTAATTAAGACGTTGCTATATAAAGACGTAGCTTAGTATAGTAAGTAGTTATTTAAAAGCTATAAAGCGTTTAAATAGTTTAAGCTTCTTTTAACGTTTAGCCGTTAAACCTTAATAAGCTTATTACGATTTACTTACGCACGCTTACTAATTTATAAAAAAGAAGGGCCTAAAATAAGCATTAAAGCTTATACGGATACTAAGGTAAACTAAAGCCTTATTTAAGCTAACTTAGTAAAAACCTTTTAAGATATAATTATAAACTGCTTTTAATAAATTTTTATTTAAAGAGTAAAAAGGATAGCTACCGTTAGATAAGCAGAATTTACTATATATATACTAAAAAGGCTAGACGGTAGCCTCGTAGTCGTAAAAGTAAGGATCGGCATATAAATAGTAAAACGCTTAGTAGCTAATATATTACTTAGCTAAGACTTTTTAGTTCCTTATTAAGAGGACCTTATTAACTTTATATTAGTTTTATAAATCGGGGCCTATAAAGGGATTAAAGCTAAAGTTAAAATAGTCTAGCTAAGACTAGCGATAAATAGATAGGTAATCTACTTAATTACTACGACGAATTTAGCTAGTTTTAGCTACGCCTTACTTATATAAGTCCGGGCGCCGCTATTAAGGCGTAATATAATATTTTTCTCCGATAACTTTAAGCTCGCCCGGATAATAATATAAGATTATAATAGCTTTATAGCGATAAACTATTTTAAGAAACTACTAATACTCCGCTAAGGCTAAAAGGTAAGGATAATTATAAACCTTAATAAGTAGTTTTAGCTATATAAGGAGGTTAATACTACTACTCTCTTAGTAAAAGCCTTTATAGAAAATCTAAATAAAATAAACCTTATTAAAGACCTCCTATAAAAAGATCTTATAAAAAACTATAAACTTAAGATCGGCCGAACTAAGGACCTACCTAAACTTACTACTAATAAGGGCGTCCGGATTTACGCTAAAGACTTAAAATACGTATTAAAAGTTTAAGATATCCTTTAATCGTTTCCCTACCTTTAAAGTTATAAAGGAGTAGTATATATAGACGAATCTAAATATATACGCATTCTTTTAGTAAAAGGATAGTAATACTAATAAGTTATATTAAGATTATACTTATTAAGCGATAAAGATAAGAAGGTAGTAAATACGATATTCGGCTAGCTAACTATATAAGGCCGATTAAAATAAGTTTATAAGCTAACCTTATTTATAGCGCTAGTATTAATAGTATAAAAGATAGTAAACGAAAAAAAAAGGGATAAGTAGTTATAAACTTATAGGCGATTAACGCTATTATTACCTTAAACGCTTACTTAATACCCCTTTAAAGCAATATAATTAAACGCCTTTAATAAAAGAAGTTTATTAGTGCGGTAAACGTATAATCGTTTTTTTATTAGTTCTTAGTTTACTAAGACTATTAAAAAAGGTTTATAGTTATAAGCTATCGCGGGCTAAAAAGATTATTAATAATACTTATAGGCTTTAAGAACTCCTTAGTATATATTTAAAGGTTTATCGATAACGTCCTTCGTAAATAATAAGAATATATAGCGGCCTATATCGACGATATTATTATCTACTTTAATATAGCTAAAAAACACCTTTAATATTTTAAGGCTATATTCTACGCTTTCTATTACTATAATATTACCTTATCTAAACTAAAGTCCTTCTTAGCGTACTTATCTATATAGCTCCTTAGATTTAAGGTAGACGCTATTAGCTTAATAAATATAGATAAATATATATAAGTCTTAAGGGATATCGCGTTCTTAAAGAACTTTTAATAGCTTAAGAAATAAATTAGCCTTACTAAGTAGCTATATTATATAGTCCCGTATTTTGCTAAGGAAGTTAACGTCTTATAAAAACGAAAAACGGAGCTACTTTAAGTAAGATAGGAAGAAGGAGTCCCCTTAAGGAGCTAAGGACGGGCTCGATACGCCGCGAAAGCCGCTTTTTAGCCTACTTTAAAAGAAAAAGAGGCCTTCGCGATTTTAATTAAGAAACTTACTAAGCCTTAAATAACTTATTACTTTAACCCCGCTTAATAACTATTTATCTAAATCGATATATCTTAAAAATATAGAGTAGCGGCTATAGCTTTTTACTTAAAAAAAGGCATAAAATAAGATAAAAAGACGCTACTAGCTTAAACTAAGGTCTAGCTTATTGTTTACTTAAGCTACGCCTTTTAAGATAAAGAACCTTAATATTAGCTTATAGAACTTAAAGTAGCTAGTTTAGTATAAGCAGTATATAAGTTACGTACTATAATACTATTTATAAGAATGCTATAAGTAGTTATCTTTACTAAGTATATAAGCACTTATAAAATCGTATACTAAAAATCCTTATTTTTTACTAATATAAAATTTAATAATAAGCTAGTTTTTATATCTTAATACTTAAGCTAATTTCCGCTTAAGGTATGCTATATCTTAAGCGTTAAAAACGTCGTGCTAGTCGCGCTTTTATATCTACTACACTAAGATAATAGGCTAGTATCCTTAAACTAAAAAGGGGAATTAAAACGCATTTAAGAAGACGAGATAATAGACTACGTATTCCTTTACGCGGAAGTATTAATCGAATTACCGCTTAGCTAGAAAATAATTAATAGATATATAAAGGATATATAGGAAGCAAAAATCATAGTATAGCTTAGCGATAAAAATAGTATTCCTAAACTCTTATTCTTTTAGTTATAAAGGTTGCTATACTTTACGGAGAATAATAAACGCCGGAGACTATATATCCTTAAGACTTATTATTACGGAACCCTTAGCGTTTCTCGTACGCTAAGTAGCCTTATATAGTTTATCTAATTTAAATTTACTTACTAAAAGGGATAAAGAAGACTTAGTATAGACTACTAAACCGAATAAGGTAAGGGTATCTTATTATACGGATTTCTTAGGTTAAAACTAGCTAAAAAAGAAAAAAGAAGGAAAAGAAAGGAGTTAAGGGAAAGAGGAGTAAAGACCTCCTTTTATACTTTTCTAAGGCTACTAAAAAGCTTTCCTTTTACATGCTTTTATATACTTTTATATGCTAATCTATAACTCACACCTTATATAACTTATAAAGTTACTAAACTACTTTTTAAGCTAATAAAAATAGCTTAAGCTATCTTTATTATTAGTTATAAGTAATATACGCTTTATTACTTACGACTAGCTTATAAGACTAAATATCCTTATCTTAAAACCTTTTACGAGATTCTATCCTCTTTTAAAAGGAGGCCTCCTACCTTTACTTTATATAAGGTATCGGTTAATTATATAAGGCATCGGTCGATCTTTATAATATAAATTCTATTACTAGCCGAAGCTAGCCTAAGCCGAATATAAGCGCGTTTAGCCTATACCGCTTATAGCTAATACTAGCCGTCTTTAACCGTTAAGCTAGATCGTCTCTCTTTATAACTACCGGTATCTACTTTAATAGTTATAGCTTATAACTAGCAGTATTTACTTTACTAGTTACTCCTTTATATTTAGCGGTGTTTACTTTACTAGATATTAGTACTTTAGTACTTAGAATTATTAACGGAATAGGGTTTCCGTTATACATTCCCCTCTTTAAGGTCTTTTTAAACCTAGAAAGACAAACGTTCTCTTTTTATAAGTTCTCCTTAACCTTTAAGAAACTATTAAAACATTTAAAGAAATGCTACTTTAAAGAGAGTAACCTTAGGAATTCTTTAAAGAAAAATCCTAATCTTTTACCTTTATAGATCTTTTTTAAGGAAAAATCTTATCTAGATTTTCTTTTACTTTTACTATCTAAGATAGTAAAGAAATCCTAGCTTAAAGAAGCTAACACTTCCTCTTAAGGGTTTTATCGATTAAAATCCTTAACTTTTCTTAAAGCATTTCTTAAGTGCTTTATAAGTTCCTAAGTATTATCCGAACTAAGATAGTCCTTTTACTTTACTAAATAAAAGTGTTCTTAATTTTCTATTTTCTTAGCGAGTATAGTCTTTACTATATATTCACTCTCTTTTACTATCTTTAAGTCTAGCTTTTTTACTACCTTAGTATTTCGTAAAGTCGGCTTTAGTAAAGATATATAAAAATAAAGGTATATAAGTAAACTAGTTAAAAGTTCTAACTTATAATTAACCTTTCTTATTTTCTCTATAACTTTAAAAGGTCCTATCTTCTTATAATCTAAAGACTTATTAGGTCTATTAGTCTTAAGATTCCTCGTTAAAAGATATACTTTATCGCCTTTAGATAAAGAAGGTTTTAAAAACTATCTCTTATTATAATAATACGACATCTTCTTAGCAATATATTCTAATTCTAATTTTATAAATCCGTATAAGCTTATTAACTGCTCGGAGTTTAGTATAGCTTTTTTAGCTATAACTTCTTTAAGTAAAGAAGACTTATAGTCTTTAGGTATAAAGCTATAATTCGCGAATACCGGAGTATTCTTAATAGGCTTAAAATAAGAGGTATTATATACTAACTATACTATAGGCAATTTAAAAAGCCAGTTATCCTGCTAATAATTTACGTAGCTTTTAAGATATTGCTTAAGTGTTTAATTTAATCGTTTTATTATTCCGTCTATAATAGGGTAAAAAGCAGTAGATAATTTATACTTTATACCTAAGGCTCGCATTAAGCCTTGCTAGAAATTCGAAATAAATTTCCGATCCCTATCCGAAATAATTAAACTCGGAAGTCCTTAATTAGCTATAATATATCTTATAAAAGTATAAGATAACTTTTCTACGTTTATAGCTTTATACGTTAAAATAAAATAGCCGTACTTCGTAAGACGATTAACTATAACTAAAATAGAATTATGTTTTATACTAGTCTTAAGATCTATAGACTTTAGTAATTTAGTAATAAAGTCTAAGGCTATAAAGTCCTAAGGTCTTAAAGGAACTTCTAGAGGAATTAAGTTACTATAAGGCTTATATCGTGCAGCCTTGCTTTTATTACATACTTCGCATAACTTAATAACTCTTTAGATTTTCTTACGGAGGTTATAGGTATTATAATAGTTTTTAATTCTATTATAGGTTTTCATAATACTTTAATATCCGTATAATAGGTGTAAATAAAAATATATTATAACTATTTTCATAGTTTCTAAGGTAAGGAATAGCTTATTCTTATATAACGCTATTTTTCCCTCTTACTTAAGATTTTTATATCTTTTCTTATCTAGGTTCTTATAAGAATTCTTAAGTAATTCTAAAGTAGTAAGATCTCCTTATATATTAAATAGTGTATATAACGTCTTTAACTCTAAATTACTATTATTATTCAGAAATAATAAGGTCTCTTTATAAGGCTCCTTTTTATCGTTAAGGTCTAGTCGTCGGCTAATTATATTAGCTTAGTTATTCTTAAAACCTTTCTTATAAATAATCTTATAATTAAATTCCGAAAGGGATTTAGCCTATCTTATTTACCTAGCATTTAACTGCTATGTCGTAGCAAAGTAACTAATATTCTTATAATCTATATAAACCTTAAGTTTAAATTTATTTCCTAAAATATAATGCAGAAATTCTTTAAAAGCGTGTATAATAGCTAAGAATTCTTTATCGTAAATAGGATAATAAATTTCTACACTTACTAGCTTCTTCGAATAGAAAGCTATTTGTTTAAGAATATTGTTTTCATCGCGTTAGCTTAGCTACGCGCTTAATGC
>JAPEBW010001919.1:0-17373 GCA_027405785.1 Ophiocordyceps robertsii
ACCTATATAAAGATTTTCTTATATAATAAAATAAAGAGGTTTTACTTAAATTATATAATAAGTTTTTCTATCTAAGAAAGATTAAAAGCTTTAAGTTTTTTCCTATAAAATAGGTTTTCTTAAGCTATAAACGAAAGAACTTTTCCTTTTTTAAAGGTTTTTTACTTTACTTTAGTTAGTATGTTTAAAGCGCACTTATATACTATAAGTACCTTTTAAGGGAGGCTATAAAGGAGTAGAATATACTCTCCCCCAGCCTATAGCCTAAATACAGCATAAATAACACACAACATAAATACGCTAAAATATACATTATATCCGCTATACAATCCTATATACTATAAATATATCTTTATATTATTCTACCTATATATAAGCAAGATATATGCAGATTAAGAAGAGGTATATATAGAGACTATATGCATAATCCGTGCGAAGTCGCTGCGCCACCTCGTCTTCCTTGCGGAATTAATCCCTAGGCTTATAAATACAATATTAACCTAATAATAGCTATTAGCCCACTATACATAATTGCGCTAGATAGGGGGCTCTTTTCCAAATCACTTAAGTTACTTATAGCTTAGGAATTGTCTATATAAGGAAGCCTTAGCCCCCCCTTTACCTTAGATAGATAATCAACCTTATATATACATATCTTACCTATTTTTTCACCTTTTCGCATACTCTTTGCATCTTTATAATCCCCTTACTCGTAGCTATAAGCCTGCTCTCTTCTATACCTGTTTGCTTCTTAAGTCTTATAAACTAATAAAGCGATAAAGTATATAAGTTAGGAAGGATAAGCTTACCTTTATATATATATTTACTATAAGTAAAATAACTAAAAGTATAAGTATTTTACGCTTAAGCGGTATTAAATAACTAAGTAGTATTAATAATAAGTATAAGTCTTTTCTTTGCGATATATAGTTATAATACTAAGCTTATTTAAATTCTATAAAAAAAAGACCGCTTATACTAAACGTAAAAAGAATATAAGACTTTACGTAAAAAATAAATAAGATTATTAACTTTCTTTAAACGGTTATTGCCGCGTTATAAGTAAGATAGAAAAAGATAATAAACTAGTTATCTACGTTAGTAAAAAGGCTTTAAGTAAGAGAAAAGGTATAGTTAAATATAATTCTTTTACTATAAATAAGCTTTATTAAAGGCTTAATTAGCTATACTTAAAGTATATTATAATAAAAGGAATTAGCTTATATATAGTAAAGCTTAATATATTAAGAAAGGTATATAAAAGATTATATATAAAGTTCCTCCGCGATATAGTAAATAACCTTTTACTAAGCTAAGTAGTTAATAACTATTAGCTACTTTTAGTAATTAAGGAGAATAATAAACTAAAGTAAATTATAAAAAAGATTTAATAAGCTTAGTAAAAATAGATTAAAAAAGGAGAGGTAACACTAAGTCCTTATAAAATAGTAAAAGTATGCTAACTAAACTTAGTAGCTTATTAGTAACTTTTAAGATATAATTACTTTGAAAGAGTTTAAGAAGTATAAGAACGCTATTAAAAATAATAAAATTAAAGTAAAAAAACAATAATAAATAAAGCTAAGAAGTAAAATTAAAAATTAAAAAGATACTGAAAAAAAGGAAAAGAAATAAGGAGTTTTAAGCTACACTTAGTAAATATTAAAACGACTTTAAATAATAAGTATAAAAAGGATATACTAGGAATATATATTAAGTATAAATAACGATAAGATAAAGATAAGATATAATAAAATATAATAAATACGGCGTAAAAATAAATAAGAAATTAAAAGAATTACTCCTTAATTTATGCGAACTACTTACTGCTAGCTAGTACTAATAAATAAGCCTTAAATATTAAGGTATGTTTAAGCTTAGCGTGCTATAGTAATAATACGTGCTAACCCCGTATATAATAGTATTTATTAATATTATCTTATTAATTAATATTTATTAAAGATTTAAGAATATATATTTAGGTTAGTATAATAATTTTGAAATATCCTTTATAATATATAGTTTTATAGTGCGTTTATAGCGGCGACTAAATTATTAATATACTAATATTGCGTTAATATTATATTATATAATGTTAAAAGGGGAGAATATATAAGTAAATAGTATAACTTAGTATAAGTATTAGTAAAATAGTTATAAGGTTTAAGCGAAGCTTAATTTTAATATACTTTTTAATAAGTATTTATATTATAAGATACTATATATTTAATATATAGATAGTAAGGGGAGCGTTATATAATAATACTATATATTATACTTTACTTATTAAGCGATAGCGGTAAGTATTAAAACTAATATAATAGTAATAGTATATAGCTACTAAGTATATTAAGAGTCGCGGTAGAAAAAGACAGTTATAAGTTAGTAAAAGACTAAGTACTACGCCTTATAGCATAAAGATAAGGGGATAAAGCGTAGACTAATTACCGCTAGTTAAGCTAATACTATAAACTAATTACTATTAGTTAAAGCTAGTACTACGGACTAATTACTGCTAATTGAGCTAATATAATAAACTAATTGCTATATATAAACGTATATAAAGGTTTATAGATAATAAAAAGCCTATTCTTTCTTTAAAGTATATTTAGCTACTTTATACTTAGTTCTTTAACTTAATTTTCAGGATCTTTAACTATACTATTTTATCGTTTATTATTAATATATAAATAAACTATAAATATCTTTATAAAATTACTTAATAAGCTAAGTATAAGCTTAATTAAAGATACTATAAACTATAATTAAGAAAATTCTTTTAATATCCTTAAATATCTTATTAACTTTATAGTAAAGTTTATTTAATATTTTTAAGGTATTTCCTTAGTAAAAATAAGCTAAACTATAATTGAAATATTTCGCGGAAATTCTTAAATATTCTATAAAATACTAGGAAATTTCGTTTAATAGTCTTTATAGTATGCTTTTAAGTTAAAATATTATAAAGTTTAGTTAGTATTTAAAAATTTGAACGGCTATGCTTAAACTCCTTACTTTACGTTTAAGGAGCTTTATAGAACCCTGTAATAAGAACGCTTAAAGCACGCGCTATAAAGGCTCGCTTAAAGAGATATAATAAATATTACTTATTTAACCCTGCTAAGGCTTTTAAGATATAACTATAAATACTAAAAAGCCTATCCGATTATAGTTTACGATATTGCTAACTATAAAAGATATTATAAAAACTATTTAACGGATTTTATTAGTATTTTTAAAGGATATTTAAGGATTTCCGCAGGATATCCTAATTCTAAGTTAGCTTATTTTAAATTATTAAAGCGCCTTAAAAGATATAAGATAAACTTTACCTTAATTTTAAAAGGATATTTTAAGATATTTCAAGGATTTTCTAACTATAATTTATAGTATTTTTCACTAAGCTTATACTTAGTCTATAAAGTAATTTTATAAGGATATTTATAGTCAATTTATATATTAATAATAGATAGTAAGATAGTATAGTTTAAAATCCTTAAAATTAGCTTAAAGGACTTAGTATTAAGTAGCTAGCTATACATTAAAGAAAAGATAAGCTTTTTACTATTTATAAACCCTTATATACGTTTATATATAGTAATTAGTTTATTATACTAGGTTAATTAGCGGTAATTAACATATAGTACTAGCCTTAACTAGCGGTAATTAGCTTATAGTACTAGCCTTAATTAGTAGTAATTAGTCCGCGCCTTATTCCCTTATCTTTATACTATAAAGTATAGTAGTTAAAAATGCTTTTAAGTACTTATAGTTATATCTTAAAAACCTTAGCGGGGTCCGCTTAGTAATATTTATTGCGTTTTTTAAGCGAGTTTTTATAGTATATACTTTAAGCGTTCCTGCTATAAGGTTTTATAAGGGCTCCTTAAGAGCTAAGAGAAAGGTTTAAGCATAGCCGCTTAGATTTTATAATATTAAGTGCGGGGGGCCGGAGTAAATATATTAAGGCGCGGCGTAGTAAAAGTATTATAAAAGTAAGCGCGGGTATAAGAAAATTAGTAATTAAAAAAGAAAGAAAAAAAAAGAAAAAAAAAGAGAGAAAAAAGGTATTTATACTTAAAAAGTAAAAGCAGCAAGGAGGTAAAATATACCTTAAGTACTAACTAAAGTAATAAGTAAAGGGGGGTATATTATACCGCCTTAGTATTATTAAGAGTAATATAGTAGTATAAAAAAGTAAGCGTATTATGCTTTTAATACTAGAACTTAACGTTATTTAATAGGATATCTTAGCCTATAATAGTAACTATAGTATAAATATAAAAGAAAACGACTATACTAATTAATAGTAAGTATAAAGTAAAAGACGGGGCACTAATATTATATATACTGCTTTATAATACTTTAAAAAAGGGATAGTATTATAGGTTATACTATAAAAAGAGCTATAGTTATATTATAGTAAATATCTTAAGGTTAAGTAGATAAATAGCTAAAGTTTAATAAAACCTTACTTAAACTTAGCTTAAACTTAACTTAAAGGGAAGCCGTTTAACTAATATTTATAAGTAAGGAGCTATATAGCTTTAATAAAGTTTTCCTTCTTTTTTCCTTAACCTTTAATAAATAATTATATAGCTACGTGCTATTTAACTAAGTAGACGCTAGCTTTTAATACTTATTAAATTACGATTAAAATAACGCTTTTTAAAATTTATAAGAAGCTTTAACTTAATAATTTTAAAACCTTTTACTTGTTTTTTATAGACTTTAATTTAAAATAGCTATTTAAAGCTATTTAACTTTTCTCTTTTCTTAAAACTTAACTTAAGGGGGTATATTATATTTATTCTTTTATAATAGTAGTAGTAGTAATAGTAGTAATAGTAGTAGTAGTAGTAATAGTAGTAGTAATAGTAGTAGTAGTAGTAAAAGTAGTAGTAGTAGTAGTAGTAGTAGTAGTAGTAGTAGTAATAGTAATAGTAGTAGTAGTAATAGTAGTAGTAGTAGTAGTAGCAGTAATAGTAATAGTAGTAGTAGTAATAGTAGTAGTAGTAGTAGTAGTAGTAGTAATAGTAGTAATAGTAATAGTAGTAGTAGTAGTAGTAGTAGTAATAATAGTAGTAGTAGTAGTAGTAATAGTAATAGTAGTAGTAGTAGTAATAGTAGTAATAAGAGCCTTTTTAAGGCTTTTTTTAATTTTAGCCTTTTTAAAATTTCTTTTAATAATCTAGCTATATATAAACTTAAAAGCTATTAATTTTTAAATTTAATATACGGACTTAATATAGACTTTTTATAAACCTTCTTTAAAATCAAAGACTTTTTATTATTATCTTACTTGTTTTAAATTCTTTTATATTTTATATAGGCTATTAAATATCTATTAAAACAGGAAAATAAAAGCTTTTATACTTAGTTCTATATTTCTGCCTTTTTATTAAAAAGCTAATTCTTTATAAAAATTGCCTTTTTATTAAATGCTTAAAATAAGCCTTTTTTACGTTTAAGACTATTATTATTACTATTAATTCTTTTAATATTAAGATTAATAATTTTAGTATTAAGGACGAACTAAAAGCTGCCTTAGCTTTTAGTAGTCTTAGCTTTAGCCTTAATATTATTATTCTGTCCTTTTTCTTCTTTATTAACGTTTTTAAGCTTAAGCTCTTTTAAGTTAAATATAACATCGGTCTTAATAGCCTTCCCCTTGCCCTTGCCCTTAAGTACACCTTAATATTTAAGCTTTTAAGTAAAGGCAGCGCGCTCTTAAGACTAAAAGAGTAAAATAAGCGTAGTATAAAGCAAGTAAGTAGCTATAAGTTAGGGGATTATAAAAGTAAAAAAAGTATATAAAAAAGTAAAAAAATAGCTAAGATATATATATATAAAGTAAATAATCTATTTAAAGTAAAAAAAGGACTAAGGCTTCTTTTTATAGAAAATCTAAAAGTTATAAGTGACTTAAGTAATTAAGAAAAAGACCTTTAATATAGCATAACTACTATACCTTATAGTATAAAGATAAAGGGATAAGGCGCGGACTAATTACTGCTAGTAAAAGCTAGTACTATAAACTAATTACCGCTAATTAAGCTAGTATAATAAACTAATTACTATATATAAATTTATATAAAGGTTTATAAATAGTAAAAAACTTATTTATTTTAAGTATAGCTAATTACTTTATACTTTATTCTTAAAGCTAATTTTAAAGATCTTTAACTATACTATCTTACCGTTTATTATTAGTATATAAATAAACCCGTAAATTTCCTTATAAAACTACTTAATAAACTAAGTATAAGCTTAATTAAAAATACTAAAAACTATATTTAAGGAAATCCTTTAAATATCCTTAAATATCCTTTAAAACTCGTAGTAAAGTCTATCTTATATTTTTTAAAGTGCTTTCTTAGTAAAAGATAAGCTAAACTATAGTTAGGATATCCTACGAAAACCTTTAAATATCCTTTAAAAATACTAATAAAATCCGTTTAGTAGTTTTTATAGTGTTTTTTATAGTTAAAAACGTTATAAACTATAGTTAGATAAGCTTTTAAGTATTTATAGTTATATCTTTAAACCTTTAACGGGGTTTAATTAATAATATTTATTGCGTTTTTTTAAGCGAGCTTTTATAGCGCGTACGTTAAGCGTTCCCGCTATAAAGATTTATAAGGCCCTTTAAGAGTAAAGTAAGGAGTTTAAGTATAGCAGTTTAGATTTTATAATAACTCTTTTAAATAAAGAAGAAAAGTTAATATCTTTATTAGTTTAAAGCAAAAATAAAGTAAAAGGGGAATTAAGCAATAGCTTTATAATAGTGTTTTTACGCTATATTAATAATATACTGTTTTTATCTTTTTAATAGTTCTTTTCGGCCTATTTAGTTAATAGTAGTTAAGTAGCTTAAGATAATAAGTAGGCGGCTTTATTATAAATCCTTATTACTTATTTAGTTATATATCTTTATCTTATTAAGGCGACTAGTATATTTAGCTAAGATTTATAATAAGATTTTTAACTTTTTTTTAAGTATACGTTTAAGTATCTATCGAATAGTAAGAAGTTTTTATACTAAAAGATATTTAGTTTTTTATAGCGAGATATATCTTAAAAGACTAGCTTATTTAAGCCTTATTCTATATTATTCTCTTACTTACTTTTTATACCGTTTTTAATCCCCCGCTAAGTTCTTTATATTCCTTACTAGCTTTATAGGCCGCTTATAATTAAGATATTATATCTTACTTATTACTATTATTCTAGCAATCCCTTAGTTTTTATCGCTAAACTCTCCGACTTCTTATCTCTTTTATGCGGCGTTATTACTTACGCTTTTTAGCAGATTTACGCGCGTTTAGCTACTAAGAAAGTATTAAAGTAAAGTTAAGTTATTTTATTAATAGTAATAAGACTAGTTAATATTAAGGTATTAAACGTTTATATTTTTATTTAAAAGCGGGTAATAAAGTTCTTAAGGCTTTAATATTTAATTCCTTACTTTTAAGGTTTAAAATATATTTAATAGTCTTAAAGAACCTCTTTATAAAATAGGCCTTAAGGGCAAGTATATAAAGTATATAGTTAGTATAGCTAATAACGCGGATATAAAACCTTTAGAACTTTATCGCTTAAGATAAGGTTAAGTCGCGTTTAAATTACTCGCGGGCCTATAAATAAAACTAAGTATAGTTTATAGCTAAGCGGAAACTCTTTATTATTATAATCTTATCGCTAAAATATAGTCTTTTAAAGCTAGGCCTAGTTATTTAAACGGGTTTCTCTTTTAACTTAATAAACGCTATAAGGCTTATAGTATATCCGCTTTAAGTAAATAGTTTAAAAATATAACTTATAGTCTTATTAAGCCCTTAATAAATAGTTTAAGCGTCTTAAACTATTCTTTAAGTATATATAAGGTACGGCTAGTTTATCCTTACTTTTATATAAGTTAAACCTATTTCTTTTCGCGCTAATAAGTGCTTTTAAAATCCTTAAGTATATTTAACTTATAGCTAAAAAAGAATTTTCTTATATTTATTAACCTATTTATTAAGATCTTTATCTCTTATTAAATAGTATAAAAATTAGTAAAAATAAATATTACGCTTTTAATAAGTTATTATAGTAAAGTAGTTAAGCTAATAAAGCACAGCCTTAGCTTTATATTATAAGCGTAATATTTAAGACTTAAAGTTACACCTTATTATTATTTCTTTAATAGTTAAGTATTCTTTATTAATTACTTATATTGCTATATTAAAGTAGATTTTAAACTATTTTTATAAGGCGGAGATCTATTAGCTTAGTTTTATACTAAGCGTACTAAGCTTTTCTTATTATAGTTTTAAAAGGTCTTTAAAATACTTTTCCGCCGTGCTTTTTAAAAGGAAAAAAGGTAATTAAATAGCTAATCTTTCTATATAAGCCTCCCTTTTATTAGCGTTTTAGCGGATAAAGCTAATAAAACGGTTTACTCTTTAAAATATACTAGCGTTATTATCTTTCTAAACTTTATTAAAAGATACTTTTAGTAGTCTTAATAAGTTAAATCTTTTTATGTTCTTAGCTTATAATTAAGCTTTTTCTTAAGGTTTAGTAAGCGCGTTTTTTTTAGTGTTAAAGGGAGATAAAGAAATGATTCGTTTAATATTACTACTATTTTTATTAAAGGGCTTAAGGCTATACTTAGACTTAATATCTATATACTAAGTATAAAGAAGTTAAATTAATTAAAAGTATTACTTATTATATCTTTTCCGCTTATTATTAAGGTTTTAGTTTTTATAGTCTTATTAAGTTCTTAACCTTTTAATTTATACGTATTTTCAAACTTTATATACTATATAGCCTTAAGTATAAAAAGCCTATTTCTATTAATTTAAAGTTTTAAAAACGCTTTAATTAATATAGCTATAGTAAGTTAAGCCAAAAAGTAATATTAAGCTAAGAAACTATTAAGTATCCTTAAAAGCGGATTTTTCTTTAAGGATTATAAACTAAACTTTATTAATAATAAAAAGTAAAAATATCCGCTAAGCTTATTATCTTAAGGGAAAAGTAACTTTATCGCTAGCTTAATCTAAAAGGTATTTAAAAAGTAAGAAGCTAAAAAGTCTTAAAGTTAGCTTATCTTTCCTTTTTTTATTTAAAAAATAATTAATTTATTTAAGTAGTACTAAATCTAGTTTACTTAATTATATAAGGTTTATCGTTTTATACTTTATCCTTTATTAGTATTTTAAAAGCGGATTACTTTTTAAAAAGTAGTAGTCTTAGCTTAGCTAAGCGGGACTTATTTTATATCTTATTTAGCTTTACAAGCTATTATAGTATAATATCTTAAAAAAAAGTAAAAGAGATTATAAAACTAATATACTTAGTAAGCCGCGGTCTTTTTTACTTTTATAGCTTACTTATCTTAAAAGTTAGTTATAAGCACGTTAAAGAAAAGGTGCTTTTTATTAAAGTTAAAGTTAAAGGCTAATAAGAGCTTTTTATTGAAGAAAATATTATTTAATAATTAACTTCTTATAATATAAGTGCTGAATTATATTATATAGTTTCTTTAAGCTTAGCAGATATTTAAAAGAGATTTATTAAATAAATAAGAACTACCACTATTTACTATACTTTATAATATAAAAATAAAAAGATAAAGCATAGACTAGTAACCGCTAATTAAGGCTAGTATTATAAACTAATTACTATTAATTAAAGCTAATACTATAAGTAAATTACCGCTAATTAAGCTAGTATAATAAACTTATAATAATATAGAAACGTATATAAGAGTTTATAAATAATAAAAAGCTTATCTTTTCTTTTAAATATAGCTAGCTACTTTATACTTAGTTCTTTAAGCTAAATTTAAGGATCTTAAATTATACTATCTTATTATTTATTATAAATATATTAATAAATCGTAAATATCCTTAAACAAGTACTTAATAAACTAAGTATAAGCTAAATTAAAAATACTAAAAACTATAATAAAGGAATTCTTTTAAATATCTTTAAACATCTTTTAAAAATCGTAATAAGGTTTATTATATATTTTCTAAGGTGCTTTTTTAATTAAAAAGAAGCTAAACTAGAATTAAGATATCCTATAAGATTCCTTAAATATCTCTTTAAAATCCTAGCAGAATCCGTTTAATAGTCTTTATATAATTTGTAATAATGAAAATTATTATAAACTATAATTAAATTAGCTCTTAAGTATTAATAGTTATATTTTAAAAACCTTAGCTAGATCCGTTTAGTAATATTTATTATTTCTCCTTAAGTGAGCCTTTATAGCGAGTGCTTTAAGCGTTCTTGCTATAAGGTTTTATAAGGCTCCTTAAGAGTAAAATAAAAGGTTTAAGCATAGCCGCTTAAACTTTATAATATTTAGTCCCTTTAAGCAGTAAATATAAAAACCTCTTATAATAATTAGTATTAAGAAAGTATATAATTATAATAATATAAGTAAAGGAGGAAGATATTAAGTTTCTTGCTTATATAAGTAAATAAAGCGACTTTATTTATTAAGCTAACAGCGGGGTTAATAAAGTTAAAGTTTAATAAAAACTTAACTTAAACCTAAGTTAAAAAGCACTTAAGAAAGAAGTATAGCCGGCCTATATATTTAATAAATAGGAGATATTAGAATACTAAATAGCAATATTATAAAAAGATAATAAATACTAAGTAGTATTTTAAGTAGTATAAAATAGCGATAAATTACTTAAATTAAAATAGTAATTAAAGTTTAAGTAAGTAAGTATATAATAAATATAAAAAAGCGCTTTTACTTTAAAGACTACTTATAAGTACTAAAAAAGGCTTAGCACCTTAAGGAGGGGGAAAATAAAAAGCTAAATAAGCTTTAAGTATTAATCGCTTAGCGAATATAGAACTTAATAGTAGCAAGATACTTTAAGCATAAAAAGATACTTATAATATAAGCTTAAGAATTCTATTAGCTAAGTTAATCGTAAACAGTATACTAGCTTATTATAGACTATAAATTCTATAATAAAAGCTATATTTAAAAGCAACTTTATAAAAAGCTCTTTTAGCTACTACTAATTTTTATATAGCTATTTATATACTAAATAATAGCCTTAATAATTAAGTTACTTTTAATTTAAACTAAGGGCTAAAAGAACCTTTAAGTAATAATATGTAAACTAATAAAAGCGATTATACTAAAAGTGAAATAAATAATAAAAGTAGTAATATATATTATAAGATTTTTATAATCTTATTTCCGCTTTTATAAGAAACTAATATTTATTATATTAAACTTAAGGATAACATTATAAAATTTAAATAACTATACTTTTACTCTTTACTTTATTTTTAAGGAGCCTTATAAAACTTTATAGTAAGAACGCTTAAAGTACGTGCTATAAAGGCTTATTTAAGAAAATACAACGAATATTATTAATTAAACCCCGCTAAGGTTTTTAAAATAAAACTATAAATACTTAAGAGCCTATTTAATTATAGTTTATAACGATCTTAACTATAAAAAATACTATAAAGATTATTAAACAGATTCCGCCGGTATTTTTAAGGAATATTAAAGGAATTTTATATAATATCTTTACTATATTTTTTACCTTTTTTAACTAAAAAAGCACCTTAAAGGATAAAATATAAACTCTACTGCGATTCTTTAAAGATATTTAAAGATATTAAAAGGATTTCCTTAATTTTAGTTTATAGTATTCTTAATTAAGCTTTTACTTAGTTTATTAAGTAATTTTATAATAATATTTATAGTTTATTTATATACTTATAATTAATAGTAAGATAATATAGTTAAAGATTTATAAAATTAGCTTAAAAGACTAAGTAAAAAGTAGCTAGCTATATCGTAAAGAAAAGATAAGCTTTTTGTTTTTTTTTCAACCTTTATATATATTTTTATATAGTAATTAATTTATTTAATTAGCTTAACTAGCGGTAATTAGTTTATAGTATTAGCTTTAATAAGCAATAATTAGCTTATAGTATTAGCTTTAATTATCGGTAATTAGTCCGCGCTTTATCTCTTTATTCTTATACTATAAAGCGTAGTAAATAGTAATAATTCTTACTTATTTAATCGGAAATCCTTTAAATATCCGCTAAGCTAAAAGTAACTATATTATATAATTAAGCACTTATCTTATAGGAAGTTAGATACTAAACGGTATTTTGTTTAATAAGAAGTAT
This sequence comes from Ophiocordyceps robertsii, assembly GCA_027405785.1. Classification (NCBI taxonomy): domain Eukaryota; kingdom Fungi; phylum Ascomycota; class Sordariomycetes; order Hypocreales; family Ophiocordycipitaceae; genus Ophiocordyceps; species Ophiocordyceps robertsii. Next base: position 12,178 of record JAPEBW010001919.1, read on the forward strand.
TTATTAGCTTTTAAGTTTAACCTTTATAATAAGTACCTTTTTTTAATACGTTTATAATAAAACTTTAAGATAAGTAGGCTAAAAAAGTAAAAAGGGCCGGTATATTAGCGTTATAATCTTTTTTACCCTTTTTTAAAGTAGTATATTATAATAGCTTATAAAGTTAAATAAGATATAAAAATAAGTCTTACTTAGCTAAGTTAAGACTACCGTCTTTAAAAAAGGAATCCGCTTTTAAAATATTAATATAAGATAAATAAAAAAACATTAAAACCTATATTATTAAGTAAACTAAATTTAGTATTTCTTAAATAGATTAATTATCCTCTTTATAAAAAAAAAGGATAAGCTAACTTTAAAACCCTCCGGCTTCTTACTTACTAAATACCTTTTAAATTAAGCTTATAATAAAGCTACCTTTTCCTTAAAATAATAAGCTTAGCGGATATTTTTACTATATACTATTAATAAAGTTTAGTTTATAGGCCTTAACTAAAAATCCGCTTTAAAGGATACTTAATAGTTTCTTAGTTTAATATTGCTATTTAGCCTTATCCGTTCTAGTTACGCTAAATAAAGCGTTCTTAGGACTTTGAATTAATAAAAATAAGCTTTTTACGCTTAAAGTACTATAATATACTAGATTTTAAAATACGTATAAGATAAAAGGTTAAGTACTTAGCGAGAGTATTAAGACTAAGACCTTAATAATAAGCTATAAAGATATAATAAGTAATATCTTTAGTAAGGTAAACCTATTTATACTTAACTTATAGATATTAAAGTTAAATATATCTCAAAGCCCCTTAATAAGATTAATAGTAATATAAAATAAATAATTCCTTAGTCTTTTTTAAGTACTAAAAAAAAGATATACTTATTAAGCCTTAAAAAAAACCTTAACTATAAGCTAAGGGTATAAAGAGATTTAACGTATTAAGACTATTAAAAGTATCCTTTAACGTAGTTTAAGAAAACAATAAGGCTAGTATATTTTAAGGAGTAAACTGTTTTATTAACTTTATCCGCTAAAACGCTAATAAAAGCGAGGCTTATACAGATAAATTAGTTATTTAAATACCCTTTTCCTTTAAGGAAGCGCGGCGGAATAGTATTTAAAAGACCTCTTAAAACTATAATAAGAAGAACTTAGTAAGCTTAGGATTCAACTAAGCTAATAGATTTTTACTTTATAAAACTAGTTCGGAATTTACTTTAATATAGTAATATATATACGTAATAAAAAGCACTTAACTATTAAAAATATAGTAATAAGGTACGACTTTAAGTTTTTAATATCGCGCTTGTAATATAAAGCTAAGGCCGCGCTCTATTAGCTAATTTACTTAAATTTAGTAATCTACTAAAGGCTAGATATTTATTTATAAAAATTCTTATACTATTTAATAAGAAACAAGGATATTAATAAAGAAATAAATAAATATAAGAAAATTCCTCTTAAACTATAAGTTAAATATACCTAAGGATCTTAAACGTACTTATTAGCGCGATAAAAATAATTTTTAACTTATAAAAAGGTAAGGACTAACTAGCCGTACTTTATATATACTTAAAGGATAATTTAAGATATTTCAACTATCTTTTAAAGACTTATTAAAACTATAAGTTATATTCTTAGACCGCTTAATAAAGGCGGATATATTATAAGCCTTATAGCGTTTACTAAGTAAAAGGAAAACCCTTCTTAAATAGCTAAGGATATAAGCTAAGGTCGTTTAGCTTAAAGGCAAAAGGACCTTTAATACTATATACTCGCTAACGCTAAAGCTAAACTAAGTATACTTTATAACTAAAGAAAGAACTATAATAAAGATTAATAACTATTTAAAGAACGAAAAATACGATATAAAAGGAGTCTAAACTAATATTAATAAAAGCTTAAAGGAAACCATAATCTATAATATAGTAGACTTAGTAAAAAAGGCTAATAAGGTATACGGATTATATAGTAAAGTATTCCTCTTAAAAATAAACTTTATTAATATATAAAAAATAAATACCTCTTTAACTTTAGCTAAGATATTGCTATATAAAGATATAGCTTAGTATAGTATATAGGTATTTTAAAGTTATAAAGCATTTAAATAGTTATAGCTTCTCTTAACGTTTAACTATTAAGCTTTAATAAGCTATTATAATTTACATATATACGCTTATTAGTCTATAAAAAGGAAAGACTTAAGATAAGGATAAAAGCCTAAATAGATATTAAAGTAAACTAAAGCCTTATTTAAGCTAACTTAATAAAGACCTTTTAAGATATAACTATAAAATTCTTTTAATAAATTCTTATTTAAAAAGTTAAAAGAACGGCTATTATTAAATAAGTAAAATTTACTTCGTATATATTAAGAAGGCTATATAATAGCCTTATAGTCGCGAAGGTAGGGATTAGCACTAAAATAGTAAAACGCTTAGCAGCTAATATATTACTTAGCTAAGATTTTTTAATTCTTTATTAATAAGACCTTATTAACTTTAAATCAGTCTTAGAGATCGGGGCTTATAAAGAGATTAAAGCTAAAGTTAAGATAGTTTAGCTAAGACTAGTAATATATAAATAAGTAATTTATTTAGTTACCATAATAATTTTAGCTAATTTTAGCTACGCTTTATTTATATAAGTCTAGGCACTGCTATTAAGGCATAATATAATATTCTTCTTTAATAACTTTAATCTTACTTAAACGATAATATAAGATTATAAGAGCTTTATAGCAATAAACTATTTTAAGAAACTTTAAATAATCCGTTAAGGCTAAAAAGTAAGGATAATTATAAACCTTAATAAGTAGCTTTAGCTATGTAAAAAGGTTAATACTACTATTCCTTAAGTAAAAGTCCTTATTTAAAACTTTAATAGAATAAACCCCGGTAAGGACTTCTTATAAAAGGATCTTATAGTAAACTATAAGCTTAAAATTGGCTAAACTAAGGACCTGCTTAAACTTCCTACTAATAAGGGCGTTTAGATCTATACTAACGACTTAAAATACGTATTAAAAGTTTAAGATATCTTTTAATTCTTTCCCTGCCTTTAAAGAAAGAAGGGAGTTGTATATATAAACAAGTCTAAATATATACGTTTTCTTTTAGTTAAAAGATAGTAATATTAATAAGTTATATTAAAATTATATCTATAAAGCGATAAACATAAAAAGGTAGTAAATATAATATTTAGCTAGCTAATTAAGTAACGATAATTAAAGTAAGTTTATAGGCTAACTTTATTCCTAGCGCTAATATTTATAATATAAAAGATAATAAATAAAAGGGAAAAGGGATAAGTAGTTATAAACTTATAAGGGATTAACGCTATTATTACTTTATATACTTACTTAATACCGCTTTAAAGCGATATAATTCAACGCCTTTAAGAAAAAAAGTTTATTAATATAGTAAACATATAATCGTTTTTTATTTTTTCTTAGTTTATTAAAACTATTAAAAAAGGTTTATAGTTATAAGCTATAACGAGCTAAAAAGATCGCTTTAATACTTATAAGCTTTAAGAACCCCTTAGTATATATTTCAAGGTTTATTAATAACGTTCTTTATAAATACTAAGAATACGTAGCGGCTTATACTAATAATATTATAATTTATTTCAATATATCCGAAAAATACTATTTATACTTAAAGGCAGTGTTCCGTGCTTTTTATAGCTATAATATTACTTTATTTAGACTTAAGTTCCTTTTCGCGTACGTATCTATAGAACTTCTTAAATTAAAGGTAAACGCTATTAGCTTAATAAATATAAATAAACGCGTATAAGCCTTAAAGAATATTGCGTTCTTAGACAACGTTTTAGAGCTTTAAAAATAAATTAGCCTTCCCGGATAGCTATACTATATAGTCTCGTATTTCGCTTAAAAGGTTAATAACTTATAAAAATAAAAGATAGAGCTACTTTAAGTAAGATAAAAAGAAGGGGTCCCTTAAAGAGGCTAAGGATAAGTATTGTCTACTATAAAAGCCGCTTTTTAACTTAGTTTTAAAGAACAAGAGGCCTTTATAAATCTAATTAAAAACCTTATTTAGCTTTAAACGATTTACTACTTTAACCGCGCTTAATAACTATTTATTTAAATCGATATATTTTAAGAATATAAAAAAGCGACTATAGCCTTTCACTAAAAAAAAAGCACGGAATAATATAAACAGACTTTACTAGCCCGGATTAAGGTTTAGCTTATTATTTACTTAAGCCGCGCCTTTTAAAGCGGAGAACCTTAATATTAGCTTATAAAGCTTAAAGTAGCTAGTTTAGTATAGGCGGTTTATAAGCTAAATATTATAGTACTATGTATACAAACGCTATAAGTAGTTATTATTACTAACTATATAAGCACTTATAGAATCGTATACTAAAAAAACCCTTATTTTTTATTAGTATAAAATCGAATAAGAAGCTAGTCTTTACTTCTTAATACTTAAGCTAATTCCCAATTAGGGTATATTATATCTTTAGTATTTAAAACGTTATACTAAACGCTTTTTTATATTTACTATACTAAGAGGATAAGCTAGTATCCTTAAACTAAGAAAGGGAATTAAAACGTATTTAATAAGATAAGATAACGGACCGCGTATTTCTTTATATAAAGGTATTAATTAAATTACCGCTTAGATAAAGAATAATTAATAGATATATAAAAGATATATAGTAAGTAAATATTATTACGTAGCTTAGCGATAAAAACGGTATCCTTAAACTCTTATTCTTTTAATTATAAGGGTTACTATAATTTATAAAGAACGATAAACGCCGGAGACGATATATTCTTAAGACCTTTACTAAGGAAATTATTAAAAACGCCTACGCGAAATATTTTTATGCTAGCTATATATATATATAATAAGATCTATTTAAGAGCTTATTAATACTACGGCTTAGTAAATACGTAAATAAAGTTATAAAAAGCTATAATACTTATAACTATAATAAAACTAATTAAAATAAGACGCTAAGGTAGCTTATTTTAATTTAAAGCCTATTAGTTTTATATTATATAATAGCGATAAGCTTTATTATTAAGCTTTTAGTAATTTAAGCTAAATAATCTTTATAAAAAGATTTTATAAAGAACTTTTTTAATACCTTACTAACTATTACGGAACGTAAGATACAAGCGCTCCGGCCACTCGTATGTCGGTATGTAAGATGCAAGC
>JAPEBW010001920.1:0-17342 GCA_027405785.1 Ophiocordyceps robertsii
CATCCAGGGAGAAGCACGTCTCGCTTATCACGCCCAAGCAATTCTCGCGCTATGTTTCATCTGCACAGCGGTGTTTCAGTTGTATTCGACCTGTCATGGGAGGTTCCCTAGGATCTCGATGGCGGATGCAGACATACCTTTTGTATAGGGTATCCGGCCTGCCGAGATTGCTCATCAATCAACAACACGAGATGGGGATGGGTGTCGCGCAATCTTGTAGTTGACGTCGGGATTTCCTTTTCATCATTGTTTTCTGGCTGTTGAAGGCAGTTCATGCAGCCCAGGAAGACCCCAGCTCAAAACAATCGACAAGGCCTAGCACCTCTCGCTGGCTTGTCGAGGATCCAGGAACCACGGTTCACTCACCTCAAAGCCGCTGATGATGACCAGAGTTGACGGGATTCATTTGGGAGCCGGTGTGGGAGGCATTGTTCCTCTCGGGCTCGGGAGACAAGTGAAGTAACGCTTCGAGCGTATCAAGGGTCCGCGAGAAAGCATCTCCTGATGAAGGTGAAAGACTGACAATCGTCTTCGGTCACTTCCCCAGCAATCGTTCAACGCCAGTCATGACAGTCGACGAAGAATGAAACGAAGCGCACTTCTAGAGCGCTCCCTTGCAACTGTGCAGCCAGGGAAACCCAGACCTCATCCTGGAGAGTGTGGAGCTGCCCATACACCACCACAGACTCAAGGAAGCTCCCCTCGCCATATCATCGACTTCGACTCTGCTCGCCCCGCCTGCTTCTAATACATGATTGAGGCAGGCCACACCAGGTGGCTCCATGTGGAAGAACAAAGGCGGGATGCCCGACCTGAGATGATAGCAAAGTGCAGCAGACCATCACGACAGCGACGGAGGTCTTGACGCTCGTGACCCAGGCAAACCGCTTCGTCACCTGCCAGATATTAGTTTGTTCAAGGAGGCTGGATCAAGACTCCTTCCTGCATCGATGAGCCGAACTTGGCCGGGCAAAGTATCTCGACGACAGCTGCGCATCGTATCATTGCCAGATTCTTGGTCAACGGCCTCGACACTTGCCCCTGCTGACCTAGAATCACAGCCTGTTGACCGTTGAGAAAGCACTGTCCCACCATCCAGATGTAGGAGATCGTTGGGCAATGCTTCACCGGAGCAGATCAGAATGAGTAGGCGACCAGCCTTTGCTGATGACGGGCTCGACGCGGAGTGCATGCGAGAAAGCGGTATTGTGTGCATGGAGTCTCCTCAGCTCAAAGAGTTTCCAATGAACAAACACCAGCACTCATTTGGGGAACTCGCAGTACAGACTAGCCGCAGCCTCTCTGTATGTGTACAAGGCTCTACTACGCAGCGGCAGTTGACGAATTGCGTCGGATCCAGCGAGATGGAGACAATTGTGCCCGATGATCCGAGCCAAGGCCACGAGCCGCACGTCAGCTCACCTTTTTCAAACGTTAATCATCGAGCGAGATCTGGTAGTCTGCGGATGGTGCCGAGACAGGATGGCAGGAACGGTTAATAGATGCAATCCCGACCCACCAAACAGTCAGGTTGGATCCTCTCCGAGATAGGACCGGCACCTTTCATCGTCTCATTGGAACACTCTCGTCCGCTTCAAGAGCAGTACATGGGCCGAACATTTTTTTCCGGCCGGGACAGTGGACAGAACGGACGGGCCTGAGACCCCGAATAGTCTAAATATCCGGTCGGCGCCGGTCAGACTGCATGTTGGGGCCGCGGCAAGGCAGGGCCGATGCGGAAGTCATGGAGACGCCTCACACGAAGGCACGGCCATGCCGGCCGGCGTAGGTGCCGATGAATGTCCCTGGTGCATCGGGCTGAACATGTGAAAAGAGGCCTAGGAGACAGAAGCGATAGGTTTTTGCGCGACAAGGGTCAGATCGCCATGACGAACTGGAGTCGGCCAAGAAAAGGGGGCCGAGGACGGGATTTTTAAAAAGTTAACATGTGATGGCCAGCCTTGATAACGCGCCGAGGAGGCCAGCGGGAACAAGTCGTCAAACTTGATCCACGATCCGAGGGTCTTTTGGGAGGCTCCGAGGTTGACCAGGGACCCCTGAAGGGTCCAACGTCAGAGGACAAAGATTGTGCAGGCGCATGCATGGTTGGAGCGGCGGACCAGGGCCAGAAATATCCGACATTTGTGCTCCAAGGTCGATTCATCCTGACGTGGGTAAAAGTCAAATGAAAAGTCGAGTTGCGGTGCGGGGACTGACTGTGTGTCTCTTGACCGGCGCATCAATCTCCGGGCCGCGGCCCAGCTGAAAGGATCAAGAGGTCCATGGCAAAGCAACAGGGTGATAACAGAAGCGAGACGCGGCGGCCTTGCAGGACGCAAGACGTGCAGTCGCCGTGGCTGCCGGTCGGGGCTTTGGGTTCCGCTTTTGGCGACGTGGCGCCGACCGAAGGCAGAACAAGCTTTTGCGCGCTGTCAGACACCTGAGTACGAATACCCTGTAGTGCTGGTTTTAGCCTGGAAACGCGTCCACAAGCCTCGCGGTCTTGTGTGAGTTGGCTTGTTGGACCGGAGAGGGAAAAAGGCTGGGTCGTGGCGCTGTTTCCGAGCTAGCCAAGGATTGGAGCTTCTTGGCCATGACCTCACGAGACGGGGCTCGACCAATCATGTTGGCAAGAGCTTTGTGAGGCTTCGATGGGTGGTCGTGGCTGTGGAAAAGAGAGCTCTAGAAGATGATAATGGTGTCTAGCTAGCTAGGAAGGAATGTGTGTGCGAAGGGGTGCCCTTATATGTATGTGGCTAACCCCTGCAAATAAGGGCTAGGGCTACGCCTAAGGCTCTCGCAGTGAAATAGGTATAGGGCCTTAGCGTATATACTCCTTATATTTATAACACCTCCCTTTAGTTATATATAAGGCGTATATATATATAAAGCCTTACGATATAGCCTCTCCCTTATATATTATACCTACCTTAGTGTTTTTTAATCTTAACTAATTATAACTAGCTATTCCGCTTATATAACGCCCCGTTTATATATAAAGCCCTTTAAAGGTTTATTTAGCCGCCTTTTTTATTCCTAGCTACCGGATAAATTAATCGTGTTTTTCTCTTAAGAGGCCTTTTATAAAGCCGTTTACGATTATCTTATTAGTCCGTACCTATACTAATCGAAAAAAGCCCTTATCGGTATAGTAAATAATCTATTTATAACGGATATTAATATACTTAGTCTTAGCTAAGTTATTCTTATTTAGCACTATAAGCCTTACGTTTTAGCTATTTATAAAGATTATAAATAAACTTAGCTATAACTAGCCTAGCTTTATTAATAGCTAATATTACTATATCGCCTCTATACTTATAAGTATAAGGTTTATAAACTCCGCCTTTATTAATAAGGTCGCTATAATCGTTTGCCTCTTGCTCTTTTAAAAGATAGGCCTATCGCTAAGGAATATAATATAGCCCGCCGTAAAGTAATAAGTACTTTAGTTATTAGTAAACGAGGTATCCGTATATACCTAAAGCTTAAAGTCCTTAATTAAGTATTTCCCCTTTATTATAACCCTATAGTTTAAGGTGCCCTTAATATAGCGCTATAGCGTCTTTATAATCGCTATATAGTTATATATTAAGTTACTACTAGCTTTAAAGAGCTTATTTACTATATATATAATATCCGGCTAAGTGCTTATTAATAGGTAATTAAAGCTGCCGGTTTAATATAGCTACTCCGTAGTGTTTATTATAAGTTCTTAACTCTTTTAGTTATAAGGAACCTTAAGTCTTGCTAGCTATAGCGCCCTTATAGCTCCGGTAACCTCTTAACCGAATTTCTTAAGGATCTTCTTAGCGAACCTTATTTAGTATATAAGAATCGTTCTTACTGCTTTATCCCGTTTAAATTAAATGCTAAGGAATTCTTAAGGCTTGCCGAGCTATTTAGTCTTATATAGCTTAGTTAGGATATTAGCCGCGGCCTTAATAGCTTCCTTAGTTAATGCCGCTATAATAAAATCATTTATATAGATAATTATAAGTATATCGCTTACTTTATAGCGGAGGATATACTTATTTATTTTAAGGCGCTTAAAGCTATACTCTTTTAGGTTTATACTTACTTAATTATATTACTACTTAAGCAAGCTTTTATAATTATATAAGGCCTTATTAAGCTTATAAACTTAGCTTATGCTATCCTTAAGCTTATAAAGCTACGTAATAAAAGCCTCTTTTTATACTTCTATATATATATAAGCGTAAATAACGTTAAATTGTTCTTACTTTAAGTCCTTAATTATAACGATCGTTATAAATAGCTTTAATAAAGCTTAGTATGCTACTATTATATAAAGCTCTTTTATAGGCCTATCCTTTAAGTCTTAGTCTCTTTAAACGACTTAATAGGCCTTTATAAAGGGTTTTTTACCTTAAATTAGTTTCTTAAGATAGACCTATTTCTTATTAAAAACCTAAGCTTTTAATAGTTTATATATAAGACTTTAAGCATCCTTTTACTTTAATTTATTAGTTTCCCGCTTTATTGCGGGTAGCTAGTAAGTCTTATAGTTATCCCGCTTAAGGGCTTACTTTTAGGTTATTAGCGAACTTTTTATAGCGGCGATTATCGCACTAAATACGGAGAGGACTAGCTAGTTACTTAAGTTATTAAATTAATCCCTCTCTTAATAAATTACTTTAAGGGCTATTAATATGCTTAGCTTAAATAAGTTATAGCATTAGTTTATAATAGTAAGCTTTATCGTTAAAGCCCTTAATATAGTCCTTTAAAGCCCTCCCTTAACCGCTATTATATAACTAGTTTATTAATAAGTTAGCCGATTATTAAGTCGGTATATCTTATTAGCCTATAGTGCTTTAAGCGGGGAATTTATAGGTCTCTTACTACTAGGATTTAGCGTATAGGGAATTAAGCGTATCTTTAGCTATAAGGTCTCCGGAAAAGTCCTTAAGTAACCTATACTTATAAGGGCCGTCTTTAAGCTACTTTAAACCCCTATAGTCTCTCTTAAATATACCTTTAGCCCTTAAACTAAGGTATTAAGTATTAAGATATTTATATTATTATTGCCTAGCTTTATTATTATTATAAGTAAGGAGGGGGTATAGTAAGGGGTCGGTAGTAATAGCTATAAAGCCTATTATTACTTAAGGGGCAGTAGCTTTAAAGCTTACTACTACCTTAGCTTATTATACTTATCTTAAGGGCTACCCGGCCTACCCCCCCCCGATTTATCGTTCTTATTATAGTTAAGGTTATCTTAATAGTTAAGGGTCTTATAATAGCTTAAGCGATATAGTATTATATCCTTTATAAGGTTAGCATTATCCTTATCCTTATTAAAGACTATAATATCGTAGTCTTTTTCTTTAAGGGGTAAGGTCTTTTTAATTGCTTTATAAAAGCGTATATCCTTAGCAATTATAATTTTCTTTTAGTTAAGGAGCTATACTTTATAAATATAACTATAAAGCCCCTTAAGACTTATAAGTCTTCCTTTTTACGCTTTAAGGTCTATTTTAGCCGTTTAAGCTAATATCTTTTATAGCTTAGTTATATATACAATATAACCTTAAGTCCGGATATGCTTAATAGAGTATATATAAGGAACCTTAATCTCCTTAAGTAAGGCTTTTAGCGGCGCCTCCCTTAAAGCCGTGCCGCGTATAGGTAAGAGGTTCGCTATATATATAGCTATTTTTATATACTAAGGCTAAAGGAATTCCGGTAGCCTTATTTTAATATATATTACCTTTACGGACTTTATAAGCATACGGCCGGCTTTTTTTACCTTACCGTTTTATTAAAATACGTAGGGCGCGCTATAGCGTAGTATAAAGTAGTCCTCCTTTAACTAAGCCTTTATCTTCTTAACGTAGAATTCCGTTGCGTTATCGAAGGCTAGCACTTAAACAAGGGCGCTAATAGCGCTATTCTTAACCTATAACTTTTAGGCCTTTATTATATCGAAGGCTTAATCCCTTATAAGCGAAAATAGTGCTTAGTAAAATCTAGTAAAGATATTAATACTATAAAGGTAATAGTTAATGCCTTTATAGCTTATTAGCTTATATTAAAAGAAGTCTTAATATATATATATAAAGAACGCTTAAGCTACTATACTTAGGTTGCGACTAATTATCGCGTCTACTTTCTTTAAGTAGTAAGCCTTATAATAAAATCTCTTAGCCTTTTCTTTATTAATCTTAAGGCTAGCCTTATTATATGCTTTAAGGACCCTCTTTAAGCTAGCGTAGCTAAGGCGGCGGTATATCGTCCCGTAATCTATATATCGCTAAGTATATAGTAAGGCTATAAGGCTTAAGGCTATATATATACCCCTTAGCCTTATATCCGGGATCGTTATAATACGTATTTTCTAAGCGATATTGTAGATCTTAGTCTTAAAAGGTATATAAAATAGTTATTCCTTAATATCGTTAAGCTTAATGCCCTTCTTTTTAAGGTACTAATTGCTAATAAAGTTAGCCGGCGATACTAGCGCGTAATTAATATTTAATAGCTTTAATATAACGCTACCGATAATAACTTTAATAGTGCTTATAGCTTTTACTTATAGCGGGCTATTATTTAACGATATTATTAAAAAGGGGTTAATAGCTTTTATATTAGTAAACTATTTAAGGTCGTTAAAGTAGTAAGTCGCGTATTTAAAGTCTACGACGGCTTTATCCTAAACAGGCTTATATTTATCTATAACGGCACCGCTTAAAAGGTATCTATTAAACTCGCTATTAGCCGTTATAATAGCCGCGTTGCCCGTTTTCCCTTCGTTACTAGTCGTAGCTTTAGCGGCTCGAAATGCCTTTTAAAACTTAAGGGCCTTCTTAAGATACTTAGTTTAATAGTCCGGCTCTTTAAATATAACTTTCCCTGGCTTAATATAGTAGCCGCACTTTAAAATAACTATCTCTTTAAAGGTATTATATTTCTTACTTAGTTTACTTAAACTAGTATTTTTATTAAAGTCCTCCTTAAAGCCCTTAATACCGCTTCCGTTATTATTACCCTTAGCCTTACCGAACGTAGTATTAGCTAAGGATTTAGATTTCTTAGCTCTTATAACTCTTATAAGCTATTTATATAGCTCGTTTTTCGCGATATAATTCCCTCGCTATTAGTTATAGGTTTAGTTACTATACTAGTTAAGACGTTGCTTTTAAATACCCTTAAAGACTATAATTATAAAAAGTCGTTCCGGTAAACCTTTTTTTATTATAATAAGCTAATCTTAATACTAATATAGCTTCTTTACGAACTCCTTTATACTAACGAACTTTTTTAAGTTAAAGGCGATAAATTTTATAAAGGTTATATAGAAGGTAACCTTTAAAACCTTTATCGAGGATACCTTAATTAAGTCTATTATCTATTTAGCGGTTATTTCTTTATCCTACCCGTTATCTATAATAAGTTCCCTTATCTTAAGAATAATACTCGTAATAATACTATATATAGCTATTTTATGCTTTATTTCCTAAGTTTTATACTTAAAGTCGTCTTTAAGTAGTAATATAATAGTGCCGTTAATAAAGCCCTTAAGGTTTTCTACTTTTAAGGCGATAATAAGCTCTATTTTCTATAACTTATAATTTTCTTATCCTTAAAGCCTATTTATTATAGCCTTACGCCCTTATCTTAAGGCTATAAAAGCTATTATATGTTCTTATATAGGGTTTACTAGCGGCGACTATCTTACTATACTAAGCCGCCGGTAATAGCAGTAGCTTTCTTATAAGTAATATAGCTAGCTATATAGCTATAAAGTTATATATAGCTTAAGCGTATACGTCGCGTAAGGTATACCCTTAAGGCTATTAATTTATATTATTATAATATAGGTAGCGATAGCCTTAATATCTCAGGCTGCCGCGCCTTTACTTTAGTCTTTAAGTATTACGGAGTAAGTAAAGGCTAGTATATAGGTGCCGTCCGTAGTATTATAATAATAAGCTATAAAGAGCCTGCTTATATATAGCGGGTCTATGTCTATATATACGGACCCGGCCTTCCTTATATAATAAGGCTTAAGCTATAGCTTAAGTCCCTATAACCTTATAAGTTAAAGACTTTAATATAATGCCCCCGCTTTCCGTGCCGCGCTATATAGTTCGGAGCTATTATAAGGGGCCACTAGCTATTATAAAGTGCTGCCCGGTCCGCGGCCCGGCCGGCGCTAGACTTACGTTATAGTAAGTAAAGCCGTATAATAACGGGTTTAATAGCCTTACCCGCCGCCGCCGCCCGCCCTTACTAAGGCGGCCACCTATTAAAAGGCCCGTCCGCTTATTAAGCGGGCACCTTATCCGCCCTTAATAGCTTAGCGGCGTATTAAGCGGCCTACCCGTCGTCGCGGTATTCCGCGCCTTAAGCTAAGGACTAAGGGGTATAAATACCCTATCCCTCCGCTCTTAACCCTCCTTTCCTTCCTCTTCCTCTTAAGCTAGTAATAATAATAGTAGTAGTAGCAGTAGTAATAGCGGTAGTAATAGCAATAATAATAATAACACTATAAGTATCGCCTTTTAGTATGCGGAGTAAATGCCCTTAAGCTAACCCTCGTAAAAACAATATATTATTTATATTATCGGTGCCTATATCGGAGCTCCTTAACGACATTGACTTTAAGTGCCGCACTTATACCGCTACCGCCGCCTATATCGCCGCCGCCTTTTTAGCTACGCTCGCGCCGACGACACCCCTATAGGTAACTACGCCGTCGCCGGCACCCGCGACTCCACCTTATAGCAGCCCCCTTACTACCCTTAAGACCGCTAGGTTAAGCGCTATAAGTCCGCTCCCCTAGGTGCGCTATCCTTATGCTAACCTTATAACTTAGTATAAGCGGTAAGTATTGCTTAGCGCCGCCTATAATAAGTCTTATATACGCTGCTTATTAAGCGGCTACGCTTACTATAAGTAGGCGGGTCGTCTTAGCGGTAGCTACTTCGCCTATACCCGTGCTAGCCGCGCTTATAAGGCGGCTCTAGCCGTCCTTACTACCGCTAAGACGGCTTAAAAGGCCGACCCTAGTAGTAAGGCGGCTAAGGCGTAACTAAAAGCCGCCGGCGCCGCTTACCGTTACCTACGCTCGCTTAAGCGGATAGGCTATATACTTAAGTAAGTCCCCCCCCCCTCCTTTCCTCCCCCCTTACTACGCTTACTATAGCGACTAGCGCTAACTACTCTTAGCTAAGAACACCGCCTTCGTAGCGCTATCGGCGGTGCCCTTATCTATCCCCGCCGCCCCTATCTTAGCCGTCCGCACTACCTATAGTGGCGCCGCCGCCGCCGCTTTTAACCTATTTGCCGCCGCCGCTGCTTAGATATCCGGGCTAAAAGGCCGTCTCCGCGCCTTAAAGGCCGCCGCCGCCGCCCTTAAGGAGGAGGAGGATAAAGACGACGATAAGGAAAAGACTAAAAACGAGGATAAGTAGCGTAGGCTTTAAGCGCCTAGGCTAAGCGGCCTTAAATAAAACTCCTCTTTTTCTCTTGCTTTATAAGACGCTATAAGTAATAAAAAGGCTAGTATTGCCCCCCGTTTCTGCTTAAAGGAAAGCTACTAGTCGCTAGGCCCGTCGTTCTTATTTACTAAGCTATAAAGGGCTTCGAACTTATTTAAAGCATTAGCGCCCGCGAGCTCCCGTGCGGGCTTTTAGGTTAAGTCTAAGTAGCTACGCTACTTAACGAGCACCTCCCGCCGCTTGCCTTTACCTACCTTCCTTTAACGGGCTGCCCTTATCTCCTTAATTGCGAATTCCTCTTCCCCTTTAACTAAGATTACGGGGGGCTAAGGGTCTATAACCGCTTAACTAAGTAAGGGGTCTTAAGCCGCTTAGCGTAATAAGTTTACGTTAATCTTATTATATATCCTTAAAGGTAACCCCTTAAGCTTTATAACTTACGAGCTAATAACTCTTCGCACCGTAAACTTCGTATATAGCTAGTTAAGCTTCTTTTTTAAGCGGCCGGATTAGTAGTTATAGAGGTCTAACTAAACCTTATCTTTTAGTACGAAACTTTTTACCGGAGACTTAAACTTATTAGCGTGCCGCTCTTAGTTTTACGCGGCCGCTGCTATTACCGATTAGTAATAGTCCGTAGTCTCCTTAAGTTTTTAAACGAAGCGAGTAGCCCGAGCTTTTAGCGAGGCGGCTAAGTGCTTTTCCGCTACTATATTCGCTGCTTAAAGTATTAAGGAGGGGGGTTTAAAGCTATATAATGCGAAGAAAGAGGATATCTTAATAGATACTTAAGGCCTACTATTTAAGGTAAGCTATGCGGCTAAGAGCTAATAGTCTTAGTCCGCTTAGTTTTAGGTTACTACG
Source organism: Ophiocordyceps robertsii (assembly GCA_027405785.1). Taxonomy (NCBI): domain Eukaryota; kingdom Fungi; phylum Ascomycota; class Sordariomycetes; order Hypocreales; family Ophiocordycipitaceae; genus Ophiocordyceps; species Ophiocordyceps robertsii. The sequence goes on from JAPEBW010001920.1 coordinate 10,332, forward strand.
GCTTATAAGTAGGCCTATACTTTTTAATTAACGCGTTTTAGGCCCTTATCGGTTTATAAGTAATATACGGAGCTAAGTAGCTAAGTAACTTAAAGCAGCTTATAAAGGTATTATTAAAAGCGCCCCGTTTAGTTAAAGCCCTTATCGCTTATAATTAAGGCCGGCTAGCTATATATCCGCGCTTAGTATTAAAAAAAACGTTTTATATATACCTCCGCTTTTATAAAGGGTATTAGTTTAAGCACTACTTCTTTATTAAGGCGGTCTTTAATAACCTATATATAGCAATTCCCCTTCGATATAAGCGGAAGATCCGTTATAAAATCTATTTAAATATATATTTAAAACTAGTCCGGGATTAGCAGCTACTTTAAGAGCCCTTTATAAAGCGCCCGCTAAATCTTTATACGGCCGTAGATATTATAGTTATAGAGGAAGCGGCGTATATAGTACTATATAAAGGGCTAATAAAAGTCCTTCGCGAGCCTTACCGCCGTGCCTTGCCGGCCGGGGTAGCCGATAATACTAAAGTCGTAGATTAGCTATACTAACTTCCCTTAAAGCTCGTTTCTTAGCTTATCCTCCGGCGGGGCGTCCCTCTTATCGGCTTCCGTTATATAAAGGGCGCCCGGTACCTATAACCTGCCCCTTTAATAAAGGTGCCCTTTTAGGTTAATATAGTAGTCCGCTACCTATACTTTTAATCGTAGCTTCGGATTTAAAGAACGTGCGCCGGACTTTATAGCGCGCCGCACGCTCTCGTACGTGCGGTCTTAAGAAGCTAGCCTATCTTAAAGACGTTAAAGGCCCTTATCTTAAAAGATCCTCGCTGCTTAAGCGCCTAGGCCTACTTAGCCCCTTAAACCTAGCGCTTAAGTAGGTGCTAGTAAGGAGGGTAGGATACCCGCCTTTAATATAGCAAGCGGGTTTACCTTATTAGCCGAGGGGGTTAAAGGCTCCTTAACGAAGGCACTAAACGAGGGGGTTAACGGTTCCTTAATAAGAGAGACCTTAATATATGTACGCAACGCCGCTTATAGAATAAGCTATAGATTCCGCGCTTTAATATCCGCGTCTATAGTGCGGTCTTAGTCCCGCTAAGAAAGCGCGTTTAAGACGGCGGAGTCCCGACCCGGCCTATACTTAATTTAAAAGTTAAAGCGGGATAGGTACTTAGCTTAATAGGCCTACCGCTTAAAAAGGTGCTAGCGGGTTATAAAATACTTAAGGTTTTAGTAGTCTATAAGGACTTCGAAGCTCTTATAACTACGGAGCTCTGCTTATTATTACTTAAGGTAGCTAATAATAGCGAGTATCTCTTTATTATAAATAGCGTAGTTCCTTTCCGCTAAAGTTAGCTTCCTTAAGTAAAAGGCTATAAGCTGCTTCCGGCCTTTTACCTCTTATAAGAGCGTGCCCTTAAGCGCCTAGCCGCTATAGTCCGCTTTTATTATAGTAGTGCGGTTAAAATCCTATTAAAGCAGTACCGGGGCTTGCGAAAATAGGTCCTTAAGCGTGCGGAACGCACCCTCTTATATAGGTCCTTAATAAAAGGCCACCTTCTTCCTTATAATCTCGTTTAACGGCATAACGATTTTAGAAAACCCTTAAATAAATATATAGTAGTAATTAGCGAAGCTTAAGAAGCTCTATACGCTAGTCTATATTATTAAGGCATCTTAGTCCTAAATCGCCTATATCTTAACGGGGTCCGCTTAAATCCCCGCGCTAGTATAAATTATAAACCTAAGGTATTTTACCCGCTTAACCCTAAACTCGCACTTATCCGGATTAAGGTATAAGCCGTATAAGTAGAGGCGGTTTAAGACCTTCCGCACTTTTTATATATAGTCTTTATATAAGCCGCTGCTATAAATAAGGATATTATTAATATAAGCGGAGGCGAACTTATTAAGGAAGTCTTAAAAGACGTTATTAATATAACGTTAAAAGGTAGCCGGGGCCTTAATAAGACTAAAAGAGGTTACTAGCTACTTAAATAAGCTATAACGGGTATAGAAGGCCGTCTTTTACTCCTTACCCTTTATAATCCGCACCTTATAAAACGCCTATATAACGTTAAGCTTAGTAAACTACTTTGCCTTAAATAGGTTACGGAGCGTATTAAAGATTAGCGGGAGTAGGTAACGGTCCGGCCGCGTAATCGCGTTAAGGGCCCGATAGTTATAGTAAAAGCGGATTCCGCCCCTTAGTTTTTAAACTGTTACGGAGTAGGCAGAGGCTAGTATATAGGTGCCGTCTATAGTATTATAACAACAAGCTATAAAGAGCCTGCCTATGTGCGGCGGGTCCGTGTCTATATATATAGACCCGGCCCTCCTTATATAACAAGGCTTAGGCTATAGCCTAAGTCCCTATAACCCTATAAGTTAAAGACTTTAATATAATACCCCCGCTCTCCGTGCCGCGCTATGTGGTTCGGAGCTATTATAAGGGGCTACTAAGCATTGTGAAGTGCTGCTTAGTCCGCGGCCCGGCCGGCGCTAGACTCGCGCTATAGTAGGTGGGGCCGCATAATAGCGGGTTTAATAGCCCTACCCGCCGCCGCCGCCCGCCCTTATTAAGGCGGCCACCTATTAAGAGGCCCGTCTGCCTATTAAGCGGGCACCTTATCCGCCCTTAATAGCCCGGCGGCGTATTAAGTAGCCTGCCCGCTATCGCGGTGTTCCGCGCTTTAGGCTAAGGACTAAAGGGTATAAATACCCCGTCCCTCCGCCTTTAACCCTCCCTTCCTTCCTCTTCCTCTTAGGCTAGTAATAATAGTAGCAGCATTAGCAGCAGCAGCAGCAGCAGCAGCAATAGCGGCAGCAATAGCAATAGTAATAACAATACTATAAGTGTCGCCCTCCGGTGTGCGGAGTGAATGCCCCTAAGCTAACCCTCGCAAAAACAATATATCGTCTACGTTGTTGGTGCTTACGTCGGAGCTCCTTAACGACCTCGAGCCTAGGCGCCGCACCCGTGCCGCTACCGCCGCCCGTATCGCCGCCGCCTCTCTAGCTGCGCTTACGCCGACGATACCCTTACGGGTAACTACGCCGTCGCCGGCCCCCGCGACTCCACCCTACAGCAGCCCCCCTACCACCCCTAGGACCGCTAAGTTAAGCGCCGTAAGTCCGCTCCCCCGGGTGCGCTATCCTTATGCTAACCTTATAACTTAGTATAAGCGGTAAGTGTTGCCCGGCGCCGCCCGTAACGAGCCCTATATACGCTGCTTGTTAGGCGGCCACGCTTGCCGTAAGTAGGCGGGTCGCCTTAGCGGTAGCTGTTTCGCCTGCGCCCGCGCCGGCCGCGCTTATAAGGCGGCTCCGGCCGTCCTTACTACCGCTAAGACGGCCTAAAAGGCCGACCCCGGCAGCAAGGCGGCTAAGGCGCAACTAAAAGCCGCTAGCGCCGCTTACCGTTACCTACGCTCGCTTAAGCGGATAGGCTATATGCTTAAGTAAGTCCCCCCCCCTCCTTTCCTCCCCCCTTACTACGCTTACCGTAGCGACTAGCGCTAACTACTCCTAGCTAGGAACACCGCGTTCGTAGCGCTATTAGCGGTGCCTTTATCCGTCCCCGCCGCCCCCGTCCCGGCCGTCCGCACTACCCGTAGTAGCGCCGCCGCCGCCGCCTCTAACCTATTCGCCGCCGCCGCCGCTTAGATGTCCGGGCTAGAGGGCCGTCTCCGCGCCCTAAAGGCCGCCGCCGCCGCCCCTAAGGAGGAGGAGGATAAAGACGACGACGAGGAAGAGACTAAAGATAAGGACGAGTAGCGTAGGCTTTAGGCGCCCGGGCTAGGCGGCCTTAAATAGAACTCCTCTTTTTCTCCCGCTCCGTAAGACGCTATAAGTAATAAAAAGGCTAGCGTTGCCCCCCGTTTCCGCTTAAGGGGAAGCTGCTAGTCGCTAGGCCCGTCGTTCTTATTTACTAAGCCGTAAAGGGCTTCGAACTTATTTAAAGCGTTAGCGCCTGCGAGCTCCCGTGCGGGCTCTTAGGTTAAGTTTAGGTAGCTACGCTACTTAACGAGCACCTCCCGCCGCTTGCCCTTACCTACCTTCCTTTAACGGGCTGCCCTTACCTCCTTAATTGCGAATTCCTCTTCCCCCTTTACTAAGATTGCGGGGGGCTAAGGGTCCGTAACCGCTTAACCGGGTAAAGGGTCTTAAGCCGCCCGGCATAATAGGTCTACGTTAATCTTATTATATATCCTTAAAGGCAACCCCTTAAGCTTTATAACCTACGGGCTAATAACTCTCTATACCGTAAACTTTATATATAGCTAGTTAAGCTTCTTTTTTAGGCGGCCGGATTAGTAGTTGCGGAGGTCTAACTAGACCTTATTTCTTAGTGCGAAACTCTCTGCCGGAGACCTAGACTTATTAGCGTGCCGCTCTTAGTCCTACGCGGCCGCCGCTATTGCCGATTAGCAATAGTCCGTAGTCTCCTTAAGTTTTTAAACGAAGCGAGTGGCCCGAGCCTCTAGCAAGGCGGCTAGGTGCTCTTCCGCTGCTATATTCGCTGCCTAAGGTATTAAGGAGGGGGGTTCGAAGCCGTATAGCGCGAAGAAAGGGGATATCCCGATAGACGCTTAAGGCCTGCTATTTAAAGCAAGCTACGCGGCTAGGAGCTAACGGTCTTAGTCCGCTTAGTTCCGTACTACTACGGCCCGTAAGTAGGCTTATGCCTCTTAATTAACGCGTTCCGGGCCCCCGTTAGTCTATAGGTAATACGCGGAGCTAAGCAGCTAAGTAACTTAAAGCAGCTTATAGAGGTGCTGCTAAAAGCGCCCCGTTTAGTTAAAGCCCTTATCGCTCGTAATTAAGGCCGGCTAGCTATATATCCGCGCTTAGCACTAAAGGAAACGTTCTATATATACCTCCGCTTCTATAAAGGGCATTAGTTTAAGCACTACTTCCTTATTAAGGCGGTCCTTAATAACCTATATATAGCGATTCCCCCTCGATATAAGCGGAAGATCCGTTATAAAATCTATTTAGATATATATTTAAAATCGGTCTAGGATCGGCAGCTGCTTTAAGAGCCCTTTATAGAGCGCCCGCTAGATCTTTATACGGCCGTAGATATTATAGTTACGGAGGAAGCGGCGCACGTAGTGCTGCATAAGGGGCTAATAAAAGTCCCTCGCGAGCCTTGCCGCTATGCCCTGCCGGCCGGGGTGGCCGATAATACTAAAGTCGTGGATTAGCTATACTAGCTTCCCCCGGAGCTCGTTCCTTAGCTTATCCTCCGGCGGGGCGTCCCTCTTATCGGCTTCCGTTATGTAGGGGGCGCCCGGCACCTATAACCTACCCCTTTAACGGAGGTGCCCCCTTAGGTTAATATAGCAGTCCGCTACCTATACCTTTAATCGCAGCTTCGGATCTAAAGAACGTACGCCGGACTCCACGGCGCGCCGCACGCTCTCGTACGTGCGGTCCTAGGAAGCTAGCCTATCTTAAAGACGCTAAAGGCCCTTATCGTGGAAGATCCTCGCTACTCGGGCGCCCGGGCCTGCCTAGCCCCCCGAACCTAGCGCTTAAGGAGGTGCTAGTAAGGAGGGTAGGACATCCGCCTTTAACGTAGCGGGCGGGTTTACCTTATCGGCCGAGGGGGTCGAAGGCTCCTTAACGAGGGCACTAGATAGGGGGGTCGAAGGTTCCTTAATAAGGGAGACCTTAATATACGTGCGTAACGCCGCCTACGGAATAAGCTATAAGTCTTACGCCTTAATATCCGCGTTTATAGTGCGGTCTTAGTCCCGCCGGGAAAGCGCGTTTAGGATAGCGGAGTCCCGACCCGGCCTATACTTAATCTAAAAGTTAAAGCGGGATAGGTACTTAGCCTAACGGGCCTGCCGCTTAGAGAGGTGCTAGCAGGTTATAAAATACTTAAGGTTCCGGTAGTCTATAAGGACTTCGAAGCTCTTATAACTACGGAGCTCCGCCTACTATTACTTAAGGTAGTTAATAATAGCGAGTATCTCTTTATCGTGAATAGCGTAGTTCCTTTCCGCCGGGGTTAGCTTTTTTAAGTAAAAGGCTATAGGCTGCTTCTGCCCTTCTACTTCCTGCGAGAGCGTGCCCCTAAGCGCCTAGCCGCTATAGTCCGCTTTTACCGTAGTAGTGCGGTTAAAATCCTATTAAAGCAGCACTAGGGCCTGCGAAAATAGGTCCTTAAGCGTGCGGAACGCACCCTCTTATGCGGGTCCTTAACGGAAGGCCACCTTCTTCCCTATAATCTCGTTTAACGGCGTAACGATTTTAGAAAACCCCTAGATAAATATACGGTAGTAATTAGCGAAGCCTAAAAAGCTCCGCACGCTAGTCTGCGTTATCGGGGCATCTTAGTCCCGAATCGCCTATATCTTAACGGGGTCCGCTTAAATCCCCGCGCCGGCGTGGATTATAAACCTAAGGTATTTCACCCGCTTAACCCCGAACTCGCACTTATCCGGATTAAGGTATAAGCTATATAGGTAGAGGCGGTCTAAGACCTTCCGCACTTTCTATATATAGTCCTTATACAAGCCGCTGCTATAGATAAGGATATTATCGATATAGGCGGAGGCGAACTCGTTAAGGAAGTCTTAAAAGACGTTATTAATATAACGTTAAAAGGTAGCCGGGGCCCCGGTAAGACTAAAAGGGGTTACTAGCTACTTAAATAGGCCGTAATAGGTGCGGAAGGCCGTCTTCTACTCCTTACCCTCCGCAATCCGCACCTTATAGAACGCCTATATAACGTCGAGCTTAGTAAACTACTTCGCCTTAGATAGGTTGCGGAGCGTGTTAGAGATTAGCGGGAGCGGGTAACGGTCCGGCCGCGTAATCGCGTTAAGGGCCCGATAGTCGTAGCAAAAGCGGATTCCGCCCTTTAGTTTCCGGACGAAGAGCACCGGGGCGCCTACCTCGGAGCTGCTCGCCCGGATAAACCCCTTATCTAATAAGTCCCGAAGGGTCTTCTTTAGCACTAATAACTCGGCCTATAATATGCTATATAGCGGCC
>JAPEBW010001921.1:0-17334 GCA_027405785.1 Ophiocordyceps robertsii
ATATAGCTTAGTATAGTAAGTAGTTATTTAAAAGCTATAAAACGTTTAAATAGTTAAGGCTTCCTTTAACGTCTAGCTATTAAACCTTAATAGGCCGTTATAATTTACTTATATATACTTACTAGTTTATAGAAAAAAAAGGCCCGGGATAAGTATTAAAGCCTATATAGATACTAAGGTAGACTAAAGCCTTATTTAAGCTAACTTAGTAAAGACCTTTTAAGATATAACTATAAACTCCTCTTAACGAATTCTTATTTAAGGAGTAAGAAGGATAGCTACCGTTAAATAAGCGGAATTTACCGCTTATATACTAAGAAGGCTAAATAGCAGCCTTATAATCGTAAAAGTAAGGATTAGCGCTTAAATAGTAAAACGCTTAGCGGCTAATATATTACTTAGCTAAGACTTTTTAGTTCCTTATTAAGGAGACTTTATTAACTTTATATTAGTCCTACGGATTAAAGCCTATAAAGGGATTAAAGCTAAAGTTAAGATAGTCTAGCTAAGACTAGCGATATATAAATAGGTAATTTACTTAGTTACTATAATAATTCTAGCTAGTTCTAACTACGCCTTACCTATATAAGTCTAGGCGCCGCTATCGGGGCGTAATATAATATTTTTCCTTAATAACCTTAAGCTTGCTTAGATAATAATATAGGATTATAAAAGCTTTATAGCGATAAACTATTTTAAAGAACTATTAGTACTCCGCTAAAGCTAAAAAGTAAGGATAATTATAGACCTTAATAAGCAGTTTTAGCTATATAAGGAGGTTAACGCTATAGCTCCCTTAGCGGAAGCCTTTATAGAAAATCTAAATAAAATAGACCCCGCTAAGGACTTCTTATAAAAAGATCTTACTATAAACTATAAACTTAAAAGCGGCTAAACTAAGGACCTGCTTAAACTTACTATTAATAAGGGCGTCCGGATTTACGCTAAAGACTTAAAATACGTATTAAAAGTCTAAGATATCCTTTAATCGTTTCCCTACCTTTAAAAGGACGAAGGAGTAGTATATATAAATAAATCCGAATATATATATATTCTTTTAGTAAAAGGATAGTAATATTAATAAGTCGTATTAAGATTATACTTATTAAGCAATAAAAATAAGAAGGTAATAGATATAATATTTAGCTAGCTAACCGCGTAAGGCCGATTAAAATAAGTTTATAGGCTAACTCTATTTATAGCGCTAGTATTCGTAGTATAAAAGATAGTAAACGGAAAGGAAAAGGGATAAGTAGTCGTAGACTTATAAGGGATTAACGCCGTTATTACTTTAAACGCTTACTTAATGCCCCTTTAAAGCGATATAATTAAACGCTTTTAAGGAAAGAAGTTTATTAATATAGTAAACGCATAATCGTTTTTTTACTAGTTCTTAGTTTACTAAGACTACTAAGAAAGGTTTATAGTTATAAGCTATTACGGGCTAAAAAGATTATTAGTAATACTTATAAGCTTTAAGAACTCCTTAGTATACGTTTAAAGGTTTATTAATAACGTCCTTTATAAATACTAAGAATATATAGCGGCTTATATTAACGATATTATTATCTACTCCGATATAGCTAAAGAATACCTTTAATATCTAAAAGCCGTATTCCGCGCCTTTTACGACTATAATATTACCTTATCCGGACTAAAGTCCTTCTTAGCGTACTTATTTATATAGCTCCTTAGATTTAAGGTAAACGCTATCGGCTTAATAAATATAAACAAACGCGTATAAGCTTTAAGGGATATCGCGTTCTTAAAGAACCTTTAATAGCTTAAGAAATAGATCGGCTTTACTAAGTAGCTACGCTATACGGTCTTATATTTTACTAAGGAAGTCGATATCCTATAAAAACGAAAGACGGAACTGCTTTAAGTAAGACGGGAAGATAAAGTCCCCTTAAGGGGCTAAGGACGGGCTTAATACGCCGCGAAAGCCGCTTTTTAGCTTACTTTAAAAGAGGAAGAGGCCTTCGCAATTTTAACTAAGAAACTTACTAAGCCTTAGATAATTTATTACTTTAACCCCGCCCGATAACTATTTATCTAAATTAATATATCCTAAGAATATAAAGTAGCGGCTATAGCTTTTTACTTAAAAGAAGGCATAAAATAAGATAAAAAGACGTTACTAGCCCGGACTAAGGTCTAGCTTATTATTTACTTAAGCCGCGCCCTTTAAGGCGGAGAACCTTAATACTAGCTTATAGAACTTAAAGTAGCCGGTTTAGTATAAGCAGTACGTAAGCTATATATTATAGTACTATCCGTAAGAATACTATAAGTAGTTATCTTTACTAACTATATAAGTACCTACGGAATCGTATACTAAAAATCCTTATTCTTTACTAGTATAAAATCTAACGATAAGCTAGTCCTTATATCTTAATACTTAAGCTAATTCCCGCTTAAGGTATGCTATATCTTAAGCGTTAAAAACGTTATGCTAAACGCGCTTTTATATCTACTATATTAAGACGATAGGCCGGTATTCTTAAACTAAGAAAGGGAATTAAAATATATTTAAGAAAACGAGATAACGGACTATATATTCCTTTACGCGGAAGTATTAATTAAATTACCGCTCCGCTAAAAAATAATTAATAGATATACGGAAGATATATAGTAAGTAAAAATTATAGCGTAGCTTAACGATAAAGACGGGGTCCCCGGACTCCTATTCCTCCGGTTATAAAGGTTGCTATACTTTACGGAGAACGACGGACGTAGAAAACTATATATCCTTAAGACTTATGCTAAGGAGATCGTTAAAAACGCCTACGCTAAATACTTTTATACCGGCCGCACTTATATATAGCAAGACTTATCTAAAAGCTTCTTAATCCTACGGCTTAGTAAATATATAGATAAGGTTATAGATAGCTACAATACTTACTACTATAACTAACCCGATTAAAGTAAGACGCTAAGATAGCTTATCCCGATTTAAAGCCCGCCGGTTTTATACTATATAATAGCGATAGACTTTATTACTAAGCTCTTAGTAGTTTAAGCCGAACAATCGTTATAAAAAGATCTTATAAAGAACTTCTTTAATACTTTACTAACTATAACTAATAAATTCTTAAAAATATATCTCCTTATCTTAAGCAATAATTAGTTTATAGCGGAAGACTAAGTATAAGCGTTATATACTAAACTACTCCGCGCTAATTAAGGGATTTTAAAGGGGATAATCTTTAACTAAGATATAAAGTTTATCTTAGTATTTTAGCGGACTTTATAGCAAGCTTTTAGATCGAAGCTTCTTATATTTACCGCTTAGTACCCTTAAACTAACGGCTTATTAAAAAGGCGAAACTAAACCGTAGAAATCGCGCTATAATTCTTTACCGCCGATTTCTTAAACCTATGCTAAACTAATACGCTAGTCGCCTTTTAGTTTAGCCTTAATAATTCCTTCTCCTTAGTAATTTACGCGGCCCTTAATAAGCTTATTATAAGGATAAAAATAAATAATAGCCTTTAGTTTTTAAGTAACTACTTATACTTATAAAACTAAGAGGTCTTATAAAAAGAAGCTAAGTTAGCTATCGCTTATACTTAAGCTACTATAAAAAATAGATATAATAAGAAACACCGCCCGCTAAAATTTAAGCTTAGTAATTAAGTCTAGCTATAGCTTAGTAAAGGCTATTATATCGCGGACAGTAGACTAGCGAAGCTTTAAGAAAGATATATTAAGCCGTTTAAAGTTACTACTAAAGTAAGATAGCTTATATACTAGCTAGATATAAAAAGGTCCTTTAATATTTATCCGGTCGTTTTAGTAGTATAACTACGCTTAGCGGACGAGCTAGCTATATGCTTAAGACCGGTTTAAGATAAAAAGATACTTTACTTAAATAAGTAAAAAGTAAAACGAATCTTATAAAGCTATATAATAAAAAAAGGCGGTAAAAGGCTAAGGAAAGAGTTCCTCGTAGCTTAAAAAGGCTAGCTAAGTAGCTATAACTTATAAGTAAACGAAAAAGCGGTCTTCTCGCCGAAGATTATAAAAGCCTTTAAAAAGGCATAAGAGGAGTTAACTACTTAAGTAGTTCGGATAAGAGTATAACGCGCGGCCTTTATAACTTAATACGAAACTCTTTAACTAAAAAGATTAAGCGGTTAAGCTTAAGTATAAGACTTAAAAGCTACTATACGTTATAAAAAACTATAACTTACTACGCTTAAGGTAATTAGTTATTTTAATAATAATATACCGCTATTTACCTTAAGCAATAAGGCCTTTTTAGCCTTATAATATACTTATTTAAATTCTCTTTACTACTTGCCCTTTTTCCTTTTCTTTTTTCTTTTTATAACTATATTTCCTTTTACTGCCGGTTATAGCCCGCTATACCTCGCTTACTTTTATACGCATAACTTTCTTTACCTTAAGCTTATAATCCTTATACTCCCGTTTTAAGTCCTTTTATCGTTTAACGTCTTTTATAGCTAAGACTAGCTATTCCGTAACTACTTCTTTAGCCCGCTCTCCCGCAAGCCTTTATACTTTTAATATAAAGGATATAAATAAGCTTTTAAGCTCTATAAAAATAAGGCGGCTATTTTCTATAGCCTTAAGTCCCTTAATAAAAGCTAGAACCTTTAGGTTTAAGCCTTTATATAAACCTACACCGCCTTCCGCAGCCGCGCTTAAGCTAATAGATTTAACTTAAACTACGGCACTATAAAGGACGGCCTATACTACCCTCTTTAAATACTTAACTTAAACGACTCGCCTCTTAGCCTTATGCTATAGTAAGGTCTAAATAGCCGGTTTTATAATAACTCCGCTATACCTCCCGCTTAGCTCTTACTATTTAAAAGCCCCCGCCGCCTATATATTTTTTAAGGTATAGCTAAAAATCTTTATTAGCGGAATAACTAGCCGATACTTAATGCCTTAAGGTTAGCTAACCTTATTATAGTCTTAAGATTTATAGTAGCCGCTATAGCTAGCGGAAACTTACTTTAGCTAAACGATTAAAACGATATCCGCGCTATCCTTAACTATATATTTAAGGCCTAGCTTAACTAGTTTATAGCCGGGTTTATAGCGGCGTCTTAAGCGATTATAGCTAAAACCTTATCTCGCTTTATATGCGGTTTAGCCTATACTATAAAATCCCCTTCTTAGCTTATAGCCGCTATAAGCCTTAAGGACCCGTTTAGTCTTACTTAGTAAATACTTTTCTTACCCGCCGCTATACTTAGCCCGGCTATATAAAGGTATATAAGCGCCTTATTATAGTCTATCCGCTATCTCTCCTTAATTAAAGGAGATAGCGATAACTAGCCTTATAATATATTCCGCTGCCCGATTTTATAAGAGCTGCTAGTAATAACTAATATAATCCTTAATAAACTTAGCTTCGTAAGCCTATACTCCGGCGATAAGATTATAATAATCGGGAGTTTCTGCTTAGCTATAAACTATGCTAAGTTTTACTTATAAGCCTATAAAGAGTTTAAACGCGACTTAACTTTAACTTAAGCGATAAAGTTCTTAGGCTTTAATATCCGCCTTATTAACTATACCGACTACGCGCTCTATATTCTCGCTCTTAAGGCCCCCTTTATATAAAGGTTCTTTAAGACTATTAAGTATATTTAAAACCTTAAAAGTAAGGAGTTAAGCACTAAGGCTATTAAGGACCTCGTTACCCGCTTTTAAGCGGGAATATAGACGTTTAATATCTTAGTGCTTATTATACCTATTAATATTAGCAGGACGGCGTACCCTTACTTCGATACCTTTTTAGTAGCTAGATACGCGTTAGTTAGCGGAAAGGCGTAAGTAGTAACGCCGCGTAAGAAGAATAATAAGTTAAAAAGCTTAGCGACGGAGAGCGGGGGATAACTATAATAGCGGTAGTAAGTAAAATATAATATCTTGCTTATAAGCGGCCTATAAAGCTAGTAAGTAAAATAAAAGACTTAGCGGAGGATTAAAAAACGGCATAAGAAAGGTAAGTAAGATAATAATATAAGATAAGGCTTAAATAAGCTAGTCTCTTATAATATATCTTATTAAGGAACTTAAGTATACCTTAGCGCGAAGACTCTTTACTACTTAATAAAGGCCCGAATATATACCTTAAAGGAGAGTTAGAAAAACGTTATTATAAGTTTTAGCTAAACGCGCTAATTACTTTAATAAGGATAAAGCTATATAACTAAATATAAAGTAAGGATTTATAATAAAGCCGCTTACTAACTATCTTAAGCTACTTAGCTACTATTAGCTAAATAGGCTAATAAAACTATTAAAAGGATAAGAACGGCGTACTATTAATATAGCGTAAAATCGCTATTATAAAGCTATTACCTAGCACCCCTTTTACTTTATCCTTACTTTAAACTAATAAGGACGTTAGCTTTTCTTTCTTACTTAAAGGAGTTATTATAAAATCTAAATAGCTATGCCTAAACTCCTTACTTTACTTTTAAAGAAGCCTTATAGAACCCCGCGATAAAAACGCTTAAAGTATATACTATAAAGGCTCGCTTAAGAAGATACGACGAATATTACTAGTCGGACCCCGCTAAGGTTTTTAGGATATAACTATAGATAGTTAAGAGCTTACTTAACTATAGTTTATAATATATTAAACTATAAGAGATACCGTAAAAACTATTAAGCGGATTCCGCCGGTATCTTTAAAGGATTTTTAAGGATTTCCGCGAGATATCCTAACTATAGTTCGAGCTATTTCTAACTATAAAAGCACCTTAAAAGATATAAGATAAACCTTACCGCGATCTTTAAAGGATATTTAAGGATATTTAAGGGATTTCCCTAACTATAGTTTATAGTGTTTTTAACTAAGCTTATACTTAGTTTATTAAGCGATTTTATAAAGATATCTACGGTTTACTTTATATACTATAGATAGTATAGTTAAAGATCCTTAAAATTAGCTTAAAGAACTAAGTATAAAGTAGCTAGCTATACTTTTAAGAAATAGATAAGCTTTTTACTATTTTTAAACCCCTATATATGTTTATATACGGTAATTAGTTTATTATACCGGCTTAACTAGCGGTAATTAGTCCGTAGTACCGGCCCCGACTAGCGGTAATTAGTCCGTAGTACCGGCCCCGACCGGCGGTAATTAGTCCGCGCCCTATCCCCTTATCCTTACGCCGTAAGGCGTAGTACTTAAGAACCTATAAAGCACTTAAGAAATGCTTTAAGAAAAGTTAAGAATTTTAATCGATAAAACCCTTAAGAGGAAGTATTAGCTTTTATAAGCTAGGATTTCTTTACTATTTTAAATAGTAAAAGTAAAAGGAAATCTAAATAAGAAATTTCTTTAAAAATAATTTATAAAGATAAAAAATTAGGATTTTCTTTAAAGAACTCTTAAAATTACTCTTTTTAAAGTAAGATTTCTTTAATTATTTAAATAGTTTCTTAAAGGTTAAGAAACACTTATAAAAAAAGAACGTTTATCTTTTTAAGTTTAAAAAGACCTTAAAAAGGGGAATATATAACGGAAACCTTATTTTATTAGTAATCTTAAGTACTAAAAGTACTAATATTTAATAAAGTAAATATTACTAAATATAAAGGAGTAATTAGTAAAGTAAATACCGCTAGTTATAAGTTATAACTATTAAAGTAAATACTAATAGTTATAAGGAAAGATAATATAGCTTAATAGTTAAAGACAGCTAGTATTAGCTATAAGCAGTATAAGCTAAACGCGCTTATATTCGGCTTAGGTTAGCTTTAGCTAATAATAGGATTTATATTAACTAATATCTTATATAAAGTTAAGGTAAGAGGCCTTCTTTTTATATAATTAACTAATACCTTATATAAAGCTAAGGTAAGAGGCCTTACTTTAAAAGAGGATAAAATCTCGTAAAAGGTTTTAAGATAAGGATATTTAGTCTTATAAGCTAGTTATAAGTAATAAAGTATATATTACTTATAACTAGTAATAAAGATAGCGTAAGCTATTTTTCTTAGCTTAAGAAGTAGTTTAGTAACTTTATAAGTTATATAAGGTGTAAGTTATAGCTTAATATATAAAAGTATATAAAAGCCTATAAAAGCATATAAAAGGGGAACCTTTTAATAGCCTTAAAAAAGTATAAAAGGAGGTCTTCGCTCCTCTTTCCCTTAACTCCTTTCCTTTTTTTCTTTTTTCTTCTTTAGCTAGTTTTAACCTAAGAAATCTATATAATAAGATACCCTTACTTTATTTAGTTTAATAGTCTATACTAAGTCTTCTTTCTCCCTTTTAATAAGTAAATTTAAATTAAATAAACTATACAAAGCTACTTAGTATACGAGAAACGCTAAGGGTTCTATAATACTAGCTCTTCTATATAATTAGTAAGTAAAGAATTAGTTTAAAATTTATTTTATAGCTTACTTTTAAGATAGCTTATAAGCTTTAAGTAGTCCTCTTTAAACTTTGCGTTAAGTAGGTTTATTATCCGCTTAAACTTAAAGCTAAGGCTATGCCCTCCCGCTAAGTAGTGTTTTTTAATACTACGCTAAAAATACACTTTATAAAAGCGTATTACGCGCTTAACCTACTATTACTATAAGCGGCTCTCCTTATTAAGCTAGGTAAGGTATTAACCGAATCTTATTACTAATTAGTTTAAAATTAATTTAAAAGTATTAAAAATCTTATACGTTTTATTTCTTTTTAGTCTTAATCGATCGTAATGCTAATTAATCCTATACTATAAAGATACTTTTACTATAAGTTAATATTATACTACCGCTTAAGTGCTTTATACGTCTCGATATAAATATAGTAAATAACGGCGTTTAACTCGCGATTTAAAAAAGCATATATAAGGGGAAGAACTAAAAGTAAGTTAGCTAAAGCAATATAAAAATTAGTTTAAAATTAATTTACCTCTTTAATAATAAGGACTATACTAAGCTTAGATTAACTTAATATCTTTCTTTTTAATAAAATGCTTATAGTTAATATTAGCTTTAAAAAAGCGAAGTAAGCTCTTTTAAAAAAGCTTGCTATATTCTTTATAAAAATAAATAGCTATAAAAGTGTTCTTATCCTTAGGAATATACTAGATATACTAAAAATAATTTAGAATTAATTCTAGAATAATTTTATAATATCTTACTTAATTTTCCTTGCTTATTTATTATATAAACTTTAAAGCAACTACTATCTAACCTAACCTTATTAAGTTATAAAAAACCTTTGCTTTTTTAAAGATTATATATACTTAACTAAGATTTATTAAGCTAGTATAAATTTTATTAAAAGGTTTGCTATTATATTAATCTTAAAGGTTACGAAGCTCTTTATATTAAAGAAATATATTTAGAATAAATTAAAAAGAGATTTTAAAATAAATAAAGTAACTTACTTAGCGGTCGGTATTATATATAATTAATCCTAGCTCTTATAATTACTATATATAAGCCGTTTATAATCTTTACTAGCGTCTTTATTAATAGGATTAACGGATATAAATATTCTTTATATAATAATATAATAACCGCCTTTATTAAATCTTATACTAGTATAAGAAATATAAACCGGATATCGTATCTATGTTTAATAATCTTGCCCTCCCGCTAAAGGTAATTAATATCTATTAAAATTAATTTAGAATTAATTTAATATTAATTCGGATTTAATAAAAAGAACATATTATAAGTTTTCTTTTAATACTTATTTAAGTCTATTAAGTAGCAACGCTCCCGCTCGCTATTAAGGTCTTAGCTAGCAATTACCTATTAAATTAAATCGTAATAAAGCTAGAACTATAAAGGGTAAAGCGAGAAGAAATATCGCTTATATTCCCTCTTAGCTCCGCGGCCTCGTTTAGTATTTATATATAGAATATATAACTAATTTAACTATATAATTTCTTATAAGAAGTTAATATATTATAAGCATAATAAGAAAAAAGAATATACTTATATTATAACCTCTTAATATATGCTAAAGCTTATAGCTATTAAGGCAGGGTGTTACGGAACTTTTAGCGTTTTGTATACGCTAAGAAGCTTTATATAGTTTGTTTAATTTAAATTTACTTACTAAAAGAGATAAAAAAGACTTAGTGCAGACTACTAAACTAAATAGGGTAAGGGTATCTTATTATACGGATTTCTTAGGTTAAAACTAATTAAAGAAGAAAAAAGAAAAAAAGGAAAGAAGTTAAGGGAAAAAGGAGTAAAGACCTCCTTTTATACTTTTCTAAGGCTATTAAAAGGTTCTCCTTTTATATACTTTTATATGCTTTTATATACTTTTATATATTAAGCTATAACTTATACTTTATATAACTTATAAAGTTACTAAACTACTTTTTAAGCTAATAAAAATAGCTTATACTATCTTTATTATTAGTTATAAGTAATATACGCTTTATTACTTATAACTAGCTTATAAAACTAAATATCCTTATTTTAAAACTTTTTATAAGATTCTATCCTTTTTTAAAGGGAAGGCCTCTTACCTTAGCTTTATATAAAGCATTAGTCGATTATATAAAGCATTAGTTAATCGTGCGATATAAATCTTATTACTAGCTAAAGCTAACTTAAGCTAATTATAAGCGTATTTAACTTATACCGCTTATAGCTAATATTAGCTATCTTTAACTATTAAGCTATATCGTCTTTCTTATAACTATTAGTATTTACTTTAATAGTTATATCTTATAACTAGCGGTATTTACTTTACTAGTTACTCCTTTATATTTAGCGGTATTTACTTTACTAAATATTAGTACTTCTTAATACTTAGGATTGCTAATAAAATAAGGTTTTTATTATATATTCCCCTTTTTAAAGTCTTTTTAAACTTAAAAAGATAAACGTTCTTTTTCTCTTAAGTTATTTTTAACCTTTAAGAAACTATCTAAATATTTAAAGAAATCTTACTTTAAAAAGAGTAACCTTAAGAATTCTTTAAAGAAAATCCTATTCTTTTATCTTTATAGATCTTTTTCTAAAGAAAAATCTCTTTTAGATTTTCTTTTACTTCCGCTATTTAAGATAATAAAGAAATCCTAGCTTAAAGAAGCTAATACTTCCTCTTAAAGGTTTTATCGATTAAAATCCTTAACTTTTCTTAAAGCATTTCTTAAGTGCTTTATAAGTTCTTAGGTATTATCCGAACTAAGATAGTCCTTTTACTTTACTAAATAAAAGTATTCTTAATTTTCTATTTTCTTAGTAAGTATAGCCTTTATTATATATTCGCTCTCTTTAACTCTTTTTAAGTTTAGCTCTTATACTACCTTAATATTTTATAAAGTTAGCTTTAATAAAGATATATAAAAAATAAGGTATATAAGTAAACTAATTAAAAGTTCTAACTTATAATTAACCTTTCCTATTTTCTTTATAACTTTAAAAGGTCTTATCCTCTTATAATCTAAAGACTTATTAAGTCTATTAATCTTAAGATTCTTTATTAAAAGATATACTTTATCGCCTTTAGATAAAGAAGGTTTTAAAGACTATCTCTTATTATAATAATACGATATCTTCTTAGCAATATATTTTAATTTTAATTTTATAAATCCGTATAAGTTTATTAACTACTTAGAGTTTAATATAGCTTTTTCGGCTATAACTTCTTTAAGTAAAGAAGACCTATAAGCTTTAAGTATAAAGCTATAATTCGCAAATACCGGAGTATTTTTAATAAGCTTAAAATAAGAGATATTATACGCTAACTATACTATAAGCAATTTAAAAAGCTAATTATCTTATTAATAATTTATATAGCTTTTAAAATATTGCTTAAGCGTTTAATTTAATCGTTTTATTATTCTATCTATAATAAAGTAAAAAGTAGTAAATAATTTATACTTTATACTTAAGGCTCGCATTAAGCCTTATTAGAAATTCGAAATAAATTTCCAATCCCTATTTAAAATAATCGAACTTAAAAGTCCTTAATTAGCTATAATATATCTTATAAAAGTATAAGATAACTTTTCTATATTTATAGCTTCGTACGTTAAAATAAAATAGCCGTATTTCGTAAGATAATTAACTATAACTAAAATAAAATTATATTTTATACTAGTTATAGGATCTATAGACTTTAGTAATTTTATAATAAAGTCTAAGGCTATAAAGTCTTAAGGTCTTAAAGGAACTTTTAAAGGAATTAAGTTACTATAAGGCTTATATCGTAGAGCCTTGCTTTTATTATATACTTCGCATAACTTAATAACTTCTTAGATTTTCTTATAAAGGTTATAAGTATTATAATAGTTTTTAATTTTATTATAGGTTTTCGTAATACCTTAATATCTATATAATAGGTACGAATAAAAATCTGTTATAACTATTTTCTTAGTCTTTAAGGTAAGGAATAGCTTATTCTTATAAAACGATATTTTTCCCTCTTACTTAAGATTCTTATATCTTTTCTTATTTAGGTTCTTATAAGAATTCTTAAGTAATTTTAAAGTAGTAAGATCTCCTTATATATTAAATAGTATATATAACGTCTTTAACTTTAAATTACTATTATTATTTAAAAATAATAAGGTCTCTTTATAAAGCTCTTTTTTATCGTTAAGGTTTAGTCGTCGGCTAATTATATTAGCTTAGTTATTCTTAGAACCTTTCTTATAAATAATCTTATAATTAAATTCCGAAAGGAATTTAGCCTATCTTATTTGCCTAGCATGTACCTACTACGTTATAGCAAAATAACTAATATTCTTATAATCCATATAAACCTTAAGTTTATACTTATTTCTTAAAATATAATGCCGAAATTCTTTAAAAGCGTGTATAATAGCTAAGAATTCTTTATCGTAAATAAGATAATAAATCTCTATACTTACTAGCTTCTTCGAGTAAAAAGCTATTAGTTTAAGAATATTGTTCTTATCGCGCTAACTTAGCTACGCGCTTAATATAAAATTAAAAGTATCCGTTTTTAATTTTAACGGCTTCTTTATATTATAGGTATTTAATATAGGTTCTTTAATAAGTAATCCTTTAATCTTTCTAAAAGCTTCGTCTGCTTTTAAGTTCTACTTAAAAGGGTCCGTTTTAGCTTTTTTTAATACTAATAAGATCGGTATAATTATCTTAGAAAAGTCCGATATAAACTTCTTATAATAATTTACATATCCTATAAAGCTTTAGATTTCCTTAATATTTATAGGAATTAGCTAATCTTTAATTACAGAAATCTTTTATAGGTCTATCCTTATATAAAAAGGAGTAATTATATGCCTTAAGAATTCCACTTCTTATATATAAAAGCTATATTTCTCTAGTAAGATATATAAGCTAGCTTTTCTTAACGCTTTTAGCACTATATCGACTTCTTTATAGTATTGCTTTAGCGTATTAAAGTAAATAATAATATTATCTAAATAAGCCGTATAGAAACGGTCTAAATACGGATTTAATATACTATTAATTCTCTTTTAAAAGGTTGCCGGTATATTAGTTAATCCTAAAGGCATAACTAAAAATTCGTAAAGTCCGTATCGCGTTCCGAAGGCTATTTTAAATTCGTCTCCTTCTTTAATGCGTATTTAGCTATAAGCAGATTTAAGGTTAACCTTAGTATACCACTGCTTATTAGGTAATCTATCTCTTATTTCGCTTATAAGAGGTAATAGAGTCTGGTCCTTTATCGTATCGTTATTTATCTTTTTAAAATCGATATAAAGTCGAGTTTTTTCTTTATCTTTACTATTCTTTAAAGTAAATAATATAGGAGCTCTATACTTTAATTTAGACTCTTTAATATAACCTTTTTATAGGTTTTTATCGATATATTCTTTTAATAACTTTAGATACTTTTTATTTAAGTTATATATCTTATAGAATCTAAGCTTAAAGCCTTCTTTTAACTTAATTTCGTAATCTTAACTACCGCGTAGTAGTAGTCTATCTTTAGGTAGCGGTATAAATATATCGAAATATCTCTTTAGCATATTTCTAGGTATTTTTAGATAACGATCTTTAAGGTGTTCTAAGTTAATAGTACCTTCCGAACGTCTTATATACTATATTCGCTCTTTAAGGTGCTCTAAATTAATAGTACCTTCTAAACACTGCGAGCTAATCTTATATATCTTATTCTTAATCTTTCTCTTATTCCGTTTCTTTTTAATCTTATCTTTTTGCTTAAGATATTGCTGCTTAATATCTCTTAAGGTATTCGATAGATTTTCTTCTTATAAATTATAAGTAGCTTTATAATTATCTCCGGGGCTTTTAGTCTTTTCTTTACTAAGGTTTAGCGTTATTTTCGCTTATATTATACTAGTTATAGTTATATTGTCTTTAGTTATACTAGTTATCTTATCGTTATTCGTTACGATATTTATTAATATGATATTTATATCTATATAGGAAGCTTTATTATCCTTATCGTTGCTATTCCTTATATAGTTATCGTTAGGTATTGCTATATTTAAATTATTTAAGGGTTTCGTTCCGGGGTCGTCCTTTATTAGACTATAAAGTAGAATATTTAAGGTATTGTCTTTAAACCTTAAAAGGCCTTTATCTTAATCTATTATAGGATTATATTTCCGTAAAAAGGGTAGTCTTAATATAATATTATAGCTAATAGCTAAGACGTCGAAAGAATCTTTAAAGTTATAAATCCCGATCGTATACTTAAGAGGATTAGTCTTTAACATAACCTTGCCGTTATTATACTTAAAGGGTAATCCTTTTGCTAAAAGAAGTATATAAGGCTTGTTTTTTCTTTTGCAACGTAATTCTAAACGATTTACCGTTATAAGGGAAATATAGCTACTTATCGCACCGCAATCTACTAATACGTTAAGGCGATGTCCTCTTAATTTTAATAAAAAGGTTATTTTTATACTTCGAGAATTATTATTTAACGTAAGTAAGTTCTATTTACTAGGAAATAGCCTTATTATTCCTAGGCTCGTTAGTTTTTTACCTTATCTACCGACTTCTTAGTAAATCTTAATTCTTTTTGCGGAATTAGTCTATTTAAGTAACTAAGCTCTTTATAAGCTTTAAAAACTAAATCCTTACTAGCTTTATAGCTTTTAACTGCTTTACTAATAATTTTAATACTTTTAATACGATTAATTTCTCTTTATCGTTTTTAGTCGTTAAGCTCTTACTATTAAGCTTCTAGCTAATTCTTAAGCATTTTATTCGAGAATTCTTTTACTCGTAGTAGCATTTCTAAATTATAATTCTTATTGCGAAGATTATAATTAGTCTCGAAATACTTACTACATCATTTAGACGTATCTTTAATAGCTAGGTTAAGGAATTCTATACCCGTATTAAATTAAGATCGTCGTTTCTCTTAATTAAATCGGTAATATACGTAGAAAGAGATACGTAATCTTCCTTTAGCTTAATTATCTTATTCGTTAAAGCTAGGTTACCGTCTTAAAGGTTTTCGATAGTTGTTTCGTTATACTACTTAAAGAGTAAAAGTTATTCGATTTTAATCCGGTTATCGATGTTTTCTTACGAAAGTTCCTCTTTATTAGCTTCGATATCCTCCTCAAGGTTTTCTATAAAAACCTTAGTATTAGTAGTAAGTTCTTTAGTCGTTATAGCGGGTTTATTATAAGTCTTCCTAAGTTTAGGAAACTAGCCGCTTCCTTACTTATCTAAAAGGTATATAAGGCAGTTATCGTCGTAGTATTTAGTCTAGGAAAGCTACTTATATGCCCTATCCTTAATAGTAATTACTATATTAAGATATTCTATAAAAAGAGCGTAAGGCCCGTTGCTATCTTCCTTCTTAGAAAAGGGCTCTTTGTTTATTTCTTCGAATTCAAGGTCTTTAAGATTATAGCTACTATTATCTTCCGTATTTAAAGGCGTAACGTTCGTATTAAAATAAGGAGCGTTTTCGTCGTCTTCGTTAATAGTCTATAGGGAAGTTCTATGCTAATAATCATCCTTAGTCTTAAAAGCATTTCTTTACTAGTCGTCTAGGCTTTTAGCTTTTAACTTAACTTCGGGTTTTTCTTCGTAAAGACCCTTTATAAGCAAACTAGTCTTAAACGGACTAAGGGTTAGCATAATAAGCTTAGCGTCGATTTCGGTATCCTCGGTTAAAGGTAGTAGTAAAGTATATCGCGGATCGTAGGCTAAGAGGGCATTATTTTTACGAATAAGCATATTCCTTCCCTTAAAGGAATTCCTTTTCTTAATATAGTCTCTTACGATATAGCCTTCCTTCGTATAATTAAAGCATCGAATAGCTTTTCTAGCGGGCTTTAGCGGGCTTACTTTAAGGGTATCTAGGTTTATTATATCGTAACTTAGGTCGCGCTTTTGCTTTTTGTTATTTTTCTTAATAACCCCGCCGGGAGTTAAACGGTGTTTTCTTTATTGCCGGCGTTTATATTGCCTATCGTTTATCCGGACCGCTAGACTAATATAGTCTAATAGCGTCTTTAGCCTATCTAAGCGGTAAATTTCGTCTTTAACTTCTTCCTTAAGTCCTTCGTAGAACGTAGCTATAAGGGCATCGTCTTCTTATTTTAGCTTAGAAGTTATTTATCGGAATTAAGCTACGTAAGCCGATAAAGATATAACCTGCTTAAGGCTTCTTAATTTATGCTCTGCTAATCGTTGCTTATCTATAATTCCGAACGTTTTTCGTAGAGCTTCTTCGAAGTTATCGAAATTCTTAAAAATATTCTTCGTCTCGGAATTCCTATCTTTAGGACTATTATCTATATAGTCCCTAAGAATCGGTTCGAACTATATTATTACTAGGCCTCGTAAGCAACTAGATATAAACATAACCTTTACTACTTTTTAATTTATCATAGTAAGATAAAACTAAAAATAAGCTTTAAGAGAAGTAATAAACTCTTATAACTTAGCTAATTCTTTAGTATAGGGTTTAGGAGCTTTAATCTTTAAAATAAAACTACTATCTATAAAGCTTATAGGGTAGTAAGAAAGCTTTAACTGCTTTAAACTAGCCTGCGGCTAACTAGTCGGCTATAGTGTCACAAAAGCAGATATTCTTCTTTTATTTACTATAATTAGATAGATATAATTATAATAAATACCTTTTTCTTACTTAATAGCTTAAAGAACTTACTAAGTATATAAATACTAAGTATTCTTTATCGGAGCTATTAAGTTCGTAAGGATTCTTATAAGCTAGTTTTATATTATAGAACCTTTAACGTTTCTTATACGTTAAGTAGTCTCGTGTAATTTATCTAATTTAAATTTACTAGCCGGAAAGGGAGAAGAAGACTTAGTATAAGCTACTAGACCGAATAAGGTAAGGGTATCTTATTATGCGGATTTCGTAGGTTAAAACTAGCTAAAGAAGAAGAAAAAAG
>JAPEBW010001922.1:0-17307 GCA_027405785.1 Ophiocordyceps robertsii
CATAAAAGGTATAGAGGGCATAGAGGGCATAGAGGGTATCGAGGGTATCGAGGGCATAGAGGGTATCGAGGGTTATGTTAAATAGTTCTTTTATAAGAAGAAAATTCAAAGTGAAATTCACTAGGTTATAAAGGGTTTTTAAAGCTTCTTAGGCTAACTTTATAGTCGTATAGTGTTTTATCTAAGAGAGAGGACCATCCTGAACTATAAGACGTATAAGGGCAAGGATTTCCGCTAATTTAGTATGTAGATCTTAAGAGACGGCTCTAGCGGCTTTCTCCCGGATAAAACCGGATTCTATTCGGAGTAACTAAGAGGAATAATTCGAAGAGCCTTTTAGCTTGCTAAATTAGTAGTCGTTCTTAGTAGCCATGTTTTTTATAGAATTTTTCGAGAGGTATTTCGGTATAAAGGTTAATTAAAAAGAGAGGAGGTAAGGAATATTAATCGAAAGAATATTAGTAAAAGAATATAATAGGAGGGGTTTAAAAAATATAGGGAAAATCGTTTTAGAAAGTGCTTTTATCGTTAAAAAGGGAAAGACTTTTATAAGGTTTTTTGTGTTTAATATCGTCCTAAAGATGTGGTTGTAAAGACATAAGGTATAGGAAGGAGGAGGAGAGGGGAAAAACAAAGAACCGAGTCCGATAAGATATCGGGGGAATTCCGTAGAAAATACGCCTAGTAAGCGCGACTACGTGGAAGGTGGGAAAGAATTTTGCTAGATTTTGCCGATCACGTAAAAGTCGGAAAGGCGTCGGTAGGGGTCGGGTGTAAGTCTAGCTTAAAGGGAAGCCGGGCTTATAACTAATTAAGGAGCAAATAGGTGTAGAAGAGAGCAGGCTTATAGCTACGAGTAAGGGGATTATAGAGATATAAAGAGTATGCGAAAAGATAAAGAAATAGGTAAGATATATGTGTCTTAGGTTAATAATCTATCTAAGGTAAAGGGGGGACTAAAGCTTCCTTATATAGACAATTCCTAAGCTATAAGTGACTTAAGTGATTTAGAAAAGAGCCCCCTGTTTAGCGCAGTTATGCATAGTAAGCTAATAGCTATTATTAGGTTTATATTATATTTATAAGCCTAGGGATTAATCCCGCAAGGAATACGAGGTAGCGTAGCGACTTAGCACGGATTATGCATATAGTCTCTATATATACCTCTTCTTAATCTGCTTATCTCTTGCTTATATGTGGGTGGAATAATACAAGGAAATATATATAGTATGCGGGATTGTATAGCGGATTTAATGTTTATTTTAGCGTATTTATGTTATGTGTTATATATGCTGTATTTGGCCTATAGGCTGCGGGAGAGTATATTTTACTCCCTTATAATAACTAAGTAAATTACTTACTTATAAATTCTTAGTCTTAGCTAAACTATTTTACCTTTAGCTTTAATCCCTTTTTAGGCCTTAACTTATAAGACTAATATAAAGTTAATAAGGTCTTTTTAATAAAAACCTAATAAATCTTAGCTAAGTAATATATTAGCCGCTAAGCGTTTTACTTTTTAACTGCTAATCTTTACTTTCGTAACTATAAGGCTACCGTTTAGCCTTCTTAGTATATTTATAGTAAGTTTTACTTATTTAATAGTAGCCGTTTTTCTTACTTTTTAAATAAGAATTTGTTAAAAGAAGTTTATAATTATATCTTAAAAGGGTTTTATAAAGTTAGCTTAAATAAGGCTTTAGTTTGCCTTAATATTTAAATAGGCTTTAATACTTATTTTTACCTTTTCTTTTTATAAACTAGTAAGTATATATAAGTAAACTATTATAGCTTATTAAAGCTTAATAATTAAATATAAAAAAAAGCTTTAACTATTTAAACGCTTTATAGTTTTTAAATAGCTACTTTTTCTATTAAGCTATTTCTTTATATAGTAACGTCTTAGTTAAGGTTTAAGGGGTATTTATTTTTAATCTATTAGTAAAGTTTCTTTTTTAAGGGGAATACTTTATTATAAAATCTATATACTTTATTAGCTTTTTAAACTAAGTCTACTATAATATAAATTGCGGTTTCTTTTAAGCTTTTTTTAAATTATAATTTTCGTCTTTAAAATAGTTATTAATCTTTATTATAATTCTTTCTTTAACTATAAGGTATACTTAGTTTAGCTTTAACGTTAATAAGTATATAGTCTTAAAAGTCCTTTATCTTTAAAGCTAAAAGACCTTAGCTTTTATTTTTAACTATTTAAATAGGTTTCTTTTTTCACTTAATAAACGCTATAAAGCTTTTAATATATCCGCTTTTATTAAGTAGTTTAAGAATATAACCTACGGTTTTAGTAAGCCCTTAATAAATAGTTAAAGTATCTTAAACCTTTTTTTAAGTAGCTATAAAGTATAGCTAGTAAGTCCTTACTTTTATATAAGTTAGACCTTTCTTTCGCACTAATAAGTACTTTTAAGATCTTTAAGTATATTTAACTTATAGCTAAAAAAGAATTTCCTTATATTTATTAATTTATCTATTAATATCTTTATTTACTACTAAACAATATAAAGATTCTTATAAATAAATATCTAGCTTTTAGTAAATTATTATAGTTAAGTAGTTTAGCTAATTAAGCGCGTCCTTAGCTTTATATTATAAGCGCGATATTTAAAACTTAAATTTAGACCTTACTATTATATCTTTAATAGTAAAGTGCTTTTTATTAAGTGCTTATATTGCTATATTTAAGCGGAATTTAAACCGTTTTTCTAAAATAAAGATCTATTAGCTTAGTTTAATACTAAGCTTACTAAGTTCTTCTTATTATAGTTTTAAAAGGTTTTTAAAATACTATTCTGCCGCGCTTCTTAAAGAAAAAAAAGGTAATTAAATAGCTATTTCGTTTATTTAAGCCTCGCTTTTATTAGCGTTTTAGCGGATAAAGTTAATAAAATAGTCTACTCCTTAAAATATATTAGCTTTATTATCTTTTAAAACGTTATTAAAAGATACTTTTTGTAGGTTTAATAAGTTTAATCTCCTTTTATGCTTAGCTTATAGTTAAGGTTTTTCTTAAGGCTTAATAACCGTGTTCTTTTATATTAATAGTTAAAGGAGATTAAGAAATTATTTATTTAATATTACTACTATTTTTAATAAAAGGCTTAAAGCTATCCTTAACCTTAATATCTATATGCTAAGTATAAGTAAGTTTAGCTTATTAAGGGCATTGCTTACCGCGTCTTTATCGCTAATTATTAAGGGTTTAGTATTAATACTTTCGCTAAATGCTTAACTTTTCTTTTTATATACGTCTTAAAATCCGGTGCGCTATAAGGCCTTAAGTATAAAACCCTTATTTATATTAATTAAGAGTCTTAAAAACGCTTTAATTAGCGCGGCTATTATAAATAAGGCTAAATAGTAATTTTAAACTAAGAAACTATAAAGTATCTTAAAAGGCGGACTTTTAATTAAGGCTTATAAACTAAACTTTATTAATAGTATACGGTAAAAATATCTACTAAGCTTATCGTTTTAAAGAAAAGGTAGCTTTATTATAAGCTTAATCTAAAGGGTATTTAGTAAGTAAGGAGCCGGAGGGTCTTAAAGTTAGCTTATCTTTACTTTTTTTATTTAAAGGATAATTAATCTGTTTAAGTAATACTAAATTTAGTTTACTTAGTTATATAAGTTTTACTATTTTATAGTTTATCCTTTATTAGTATTTTAAAAGCAGATTGCCTTTAAAAAGATAGTAGTTTTAGCTTAACTTAGTAAATCTTATTTTATATTTTATTTAGCTTTATAGGCTATTAGAGTATAATACCTTAAAAAAGAGTAAAGAAGATTATTAAACTAATATACTTAATAGGCCGTAGCTTTTTTTACTTTTATAGCTTACTTATCTTAAAGGTTTATTATAAGCATATTAAGGAAAAAGTACTTATTATTAAGGTTAAACTTAAAGGCTAATAAAAGGTTTTTATTAAGGAAAACATTTTTTAGTATTTAACTTCTTATAAGAAAACTACTTAATTATATAGTAAGATATTTAAAGAATTGCCGTTTAAATAAGTAGGAATTGCTATTATTTACTACGTTTTATAGTATAAAGATAAGGGGATAAGGCGCGGACTAATAACCGCTAGTTAAAGCTAATATTATAAACTAGTTACTATTAGTTAAGGCTAGTACTATAAATTAATTACTGCTAATTAATTTAGTATAACGGTCTAATTACTAAATATAAATATATATAAAGGTTTATAAATAGTAAAAAGCTTATACGTTTTTAAAGATATATCTAGCTACTTTATACTAAGTTTTTTAAGCTAATTTTAAAGTTCTTTTAATATTTTATCTTATTATTTATTTTTAGTATATAGATAAACTATTAATATTCTTATAAAATTACTAAATAAACTAAGTATAAGCTTAATTAGAAATACTATAGATTATAATTAAGGAAATCTTTTAAATATCCTTAAATATCCTTTAAAAATCGCGGTAAAGTCTATCTTATATCTTTTAAGGTATTTTCTTTATTAAAAATAAGTCGAACTATAGTTAAGATATCCCGTAAAAACTCTTAAATATCCTTTAAGAATGCTAGTAAAATCCGTTTAGTAGTTTTATAGTGTCTTTTATAGTTAGAAATATTATAAACTATAATTAAATAAGCTTTAAAGTATTTATAATTATATCTTTAAAACCTTAGCTAGGTCTAATTATTAATATTAGCCGCGTCTTTTTAAGCGAGCTTTTATAGTGCGTGCTTTAAGCGTTCTTACTACGGAGTTTTTTAAACCTCCTTAAAAGTAAAGTAAGAAGTTTAAGCGTAGTTGTTTAAATTCTATAATATAAGGTTAAGGGGGTGTTTTTTTTTAATATATAAATAAAGCTTATTTTTAAAGGGGAAATACTTTACCGTAAAATCTAAATACTTTATTAGCCTTTTAAACTAAGTTTATTATAATATAAATTATAGTTTTCTTTAAGCTTTTATTAGTTTTTATTTAAGCTCTTTTTATATTATACGTTTTATTTGTTAAATAGTTATTAATCTTTAAAATAGGTTTTTTTAAAATCTTAAGGTATACTTAGTTTAGCTTTAGTATTAATAAGTATATAGTCTTAATAGTCCTTTCTTTTTTAAGTTTAAAAACTTAAGTTTATATTTTTAGCTATTTTAATAGGTTTTTCTTTAACTTAATAACCGCTATAAGGTTTTTAGTATATCCACTTAAGCTAAATAGTTTATAAATATAGATTATAGTCTTAATAAGCCTTTAATAAATAGTTAAAGTATCTTAAACTATCTTTTAAGTATATATAAAGTATAACTAGTTAAGCCTCGCTTTTTTATAAGTTAACTTTATTTCTTTTATATTAATAAGTACTTTTAATATCCTTAAGTATATTAAACTTATAGCTATAGAAGAATTTCCGTATATTTAATAATCTATTTATTAATATCCTCGTCCTTAATTAAATAGTATATAGAGTTTTATAAATAGATATTTAGCTTTAAATTAATTATTATAATTAAGTAGTTTAGCTAATTAAGCGCGGCCTTAGCTTTATATTATAAACGCGATATTTAAACCTGAAAGTTAAACCTTATTACTATATCTTTAATAGTAAAGTGCCTTTTTTAAGTGCTTATTTTATAATATTTAAGCGGATTTTAAACCGCTTTTATAAAGCGGAGATTTATTAGCTTAGTTTTATATTAAGCTTTTTAAGTTCTTTTTATTTTAGTTTTAAGGGGTCTTTAAAATACTATTCCGCTATACTTTCTTAAAGAAAGGAGGGCAATTAAATAGCATATTCGTTTATATAAGCCTCGCTTTTATTAGCGTTTTAGTAGAAAAGGTTAATAAAACGGTCTACTCCTTAAAATCGATTAGCTTTATTATCTTCTTAAACTTTATTAAAAGATACTTTAAGCGGTCTTAATAAGTTAAATCTCTTTTTATTCTTAGCTTATAGTTAGGATTTTTTAAGGCTTAATAATCGCGTTTTCGTTTCTTAATACTTAAAGGAAATTCAGGAATTATTTATTTAATATTACTCTTATTTTTATTAAAAAGCTTAAAGCTATACTTAGTCTTAATATCTACGCGGTAAGTATAAATAGGTTTAGCTTATTAAAGGTATTACTTATTACGTTTTTATCGCTTATTCTTAAAGTTTTCGTTTTAATACTCTTACTAGTTACTTAACCTTTTATTTTATATATACTATAAAATCCGGTAAGCTAAAAAGCCTAAAGTATAAATAGCTTGTTTTTATTAATTAAAAGTCCTTAAAACGCTTAAATTAACGCGGCTATAATAAATAAAGTTAAATAGTAATACTAAACTAAAAAACTACTAAGTATTTTTTAAGCAGATTTTTAGTTAAGGCCTATAAACTAAACTTTATTAGTAGTATATAATAATAATATCCGCTAAGCTTATCGTCTTAAGGGAAAAGTAGCTTTATTATAAGCTTAATTTAAAAAGTGTTTTAAAAGAAAGAAACTAAAAAGTCTCTAAGTCGGTTTATCTTAAATTATTTTATTTTAAGGATAATAAATCTATTTATATAGTACTAAATTAAGTTTACTTAGTTATATAAGTTTTATTATTTTATAGTTTATTTTTTATTACTTTTTTTAAAGTAGATTGCCCTTTATAAGGTAGTAGCTTTAGCTTAATTAAGCGGGACTTATTTTACGTCTTATTTAGCTTTATAGGCTATTATAGTATAATACTTTAAAAAGGGTAAAAGAGATTATTAAACTAGTATACTTAGTAAGAATGAAATAGCAAATAGGTATAAAAGAAAGTAGGTATATAACTATAAGTAAGAGGATTATAAAGATATATAGAGTATACGAAAAAGTAAAAAAATAGATAAGATATATATATATAAGGTTAATAATCTTTTTAAGGTTAAGAGGGGACTAAGGCCTCCTTATATAGACAATTCCTAAGCTATAAGTAACTTAAGTAATTAAATAAAAAGCTCCTTATTTAGCGCAGTTATATATAGTAAGCTAATAGCTATTATTAGGTTAATATTATATTTATAAGCCTAAGAATTAATTCCGCAAGGAATATAAGGTAGCGTAGCGACTTAGCACGGATTATAAATATAGTCTCTATATACACCTCTTTTTAATCTGCTTATATCTTGCTTATATATACATAAAATAATATTCGGAAGTATTTATACTATGTAGAATAGTATAGCGGATTTAATAATACTTTTAGTGTATTTATATTATATGTTATTTATGCTATATTTAGCCTATAGGCTGCGGGAGAGTATATTTTACTTTTTATAGCCTCCTTTAAAGGGTACTTATAGTATTTAAGTGCGCTTTAAATATACTAACTAAAGTAAAGTAAAACACAATTAAAATTAAGAAATACCTTTTCTTTATAGCTTTAAAAACCCTATTTTTTATAGGGAAAAACTTAAAGCTTTTAATCTTTCTTAAAGGGAAAAACTTATTATTATTTAAGTAAAACCTCTTTATTTTATTATTTAAAGAAAACCTTTATATAAGTAAAAACCCTTAAATTATATAGAGGAAAGCTAAAGAAAATAAAGAATAGCTAAAATCCTTTATTATAGGGATTAATATTATAACTTCTTCAATTTTTAACAAGCTTCGGAATTTATTATATAGTATAAAACCTAATCTCTTAGTAAATATAAATACTATATTATCTTTAGATTTTATATAATAGACTTTTATTTCCTTTTTTTAACATTATTACGTGTAAAGTTATATGCTAAGCCTATATGTTTTCTTAATTTATATAATTTAGGATTGCTTACTATTTTTAAAGCAGATTAAGTATCTATAAAAAATACAGGGACTTATTTTTTAGGTTATTTATAGACATTCCTTTTACTAAAAGATTAAAATAGCTATATAAATATTAAGCTTCTTTATTAGCCTCCTTCAGGCTTATACATTTAGCCTTTTATATAAAGAGTGCTATAGATTTTTGTTTTTAATAAGCCTCGCTTATAAGATTATTATTTATAAAGAAATAGTATCCGGAGACCGACTAATAGTCTATAAGATCGCTAGCTTAATTAGTATTAATATAGGCTTTAAAAAATAGCATATTAAGTGCTATATTATAGTTATTATATATGCTTAAGCTAGGCTATTTATTAAGATATTTCTTAATCGTACTTAGTGCTTTAAAATGTGGTATTTCTAGATTAAAAGCAAATTTAGTATATAATATTACTACGTAAAATATATCTAGCTATAAAAACAATGCTAAAAATAATAGTAAGCTTATTTATATTTAATATCATACAATATCTTCTTTTATAGCTATATAGTCTTTTGTTTTATTGAATTTAACTCCTTTTTAGCTAGGGTTTTTAAGGTTCTTATAATTTATTTATTAAATTTCTTTATCTTATTTAAGGTATGTTTTTCTTAAGATATATATATGTTCCTTTTCGCTTTATTTATAGTTATAATTACTCTTAAGAAGTCGTTTACTTCGCTTAAGGATTAAATCTTTAAGACCTTGCTTATTCTATTAATTATATAAGTTATAGAATCTTTTATAGGCCTAAAGAATAGAAGATCGTCTATATAAACTTATATAGCTATATATAGCGTATTTTTTATAAATACCCCTTCGTTTATAGGTAGGTAGCAAAATTCTTACTCGCTTAAGACCTTAAATAATAAATTATACTAAAGTATCGGACTTTATTTAAGACTGTATAAAGCTTTCTTTAATTTTATAACTAGCTTTTTGTTTTTTTTATACTGCTTATTTCTATTTTTATTTTTATACTTAAGGTCTTTATTTATAATATAGTTTTTATAACCTTATAGTATATTTATAAATATTTCTATATTTATATTTATATATATTAATATATTTTTTATATTTTATTATAGTATTTACTTATTATTAGTTTTAGCTAGTATTAATAAGAGTTTAGTAAACTTAGGTTTAGTAGTGATAAAAAAGGTTTCGATATAGCTTAAGCTATATATTTACTTATAGCCTTATAATATAAAACGAGCTTTATACTTAGTTTTATTATTTTTATTATCCCTTTTTTAATTTTTATAAACTTATTTGCCTCTTAAAGCCTTTTTATTAATAAGAAGCTCTTATATTTCCTAAGTATTTAAACTTATAAGTCCGTTTAGTTTAGTTAGTATAGCTTTATCTTAATCTTTTACTTATAAACTATTTTCTTATTATTTGTTTTTATTTTATAAACTTATTAGCCTCTTAAAGCCTCCTTATTACTAAGAAGCTCTTATATTTCTTAGAAATCTAGACTTATAAGTTCGTTTAGTTTAGTTAGTATAGCTTTATCTTAATCTTTTACTTAAAGACTATTTATAACTTACTTATAAGTAGTAGGCTTTATAAGATCTTTATTTTCTTTTATAATATTATTATTATTATTAAGTTTATACTAAGGACTTAATTTAAGTTTTTAGAAATTCGATATTTATAAATAAAAAGAAAAAACCGGAGTGCTTAAGGTAAAACCTCCCCTTATTCGTACTTAGTCCGCCTTATATAAGGTCTTATAACTTTATATAAGAAAAAAAGGGGGTGCGCCTTCCGCTATAAGTATATCCCGCTTACTAAGTAGTTCGATACGGCCTAGTAAAGCTAGGGCCGCCTTTAACCTAAGCAACTTATAGTCCGGAGCACCGCGCTTTAAGCTTAAAGTATAGGTAGTAAACCTTCTTTTATCCCCCTTATCCGCCCCCTTAATATAAGGGCGGGAGGATAGGCGGGATTTCGACTTATATCCTTTCCGCGGGTAGCGCAACCTTAAAAAGTAGGCCTATAGTAAACTCCGCTAATAAGAATTTAGCGCCTTATTATATACGTATATTCTTAATTAGGCTTATTATTTATTTAAGCTACTTAGTTTCTAATCTCGCGCTTAATCTTAAGGATAAAGCCTTTTATATACTATACGCGTGCGCTTACTTTCTTTTTTACTATAAACACACTTATCTTTCTTATAAGCTTATTATAAACTTACCGCCCTGCCTCTTTTACGCGCCCGCTATTACGCTATTATTACGTTTATCGTTTTTATCGCTACTATATTAAAGAAAAAGGTTACTTTTTTAACTTTAATATAAGTCCGCTCCTTAAGCTACTAAGTAAGAATACCGAAGATAAAGAGGCTTAAGCCCGCTATAGCACTAAGCGTAAAATCCCTTACTATATATATATAAGCCGCTTATTAAGCGATAATACGCTCGTAGTTTTTTAAGGCTATTAAAACTAAGCCTATATATATCTAAGTTATATCCGCTACGTAAGCGTATATAGTTTATATAGCTAATCTTTTCTTAGCTATCTTTATAAAAGTATATATTACTTACGCTTTAAGTAACCGCTTTTATTTTTAAGTAAGGAGTTTTATATTAAACCCGCTTATATAACTTAGCTAATTATTTATATAGCTTTCCGCTATAAGTAAGAATACGGCCTATAAGCTTTACGCTACTTAAAAAGAGTCGTATAAGTCTAGCTAGCCTATTAAGCGTTCTATATATATAAAGCTCGCCTTTATAGCAATAAAGCTTTGGCAGCGCGTTAGTACTATTATAGCACCGGCTTTTACGTTTAGTGCCGTCCTTAGCCCGGCCTCTCTTAACGAAATCGTTAAGCTACTTACCTTTACCCTTAGCCGCTTTATTAATAATACGCGCGCGGCCTGCGAAGCTAATACTAAGCTTGCTAATAAGGTTAATAATACTATTATAGTAATTTACTAAACCGTTTATACTATAGCCCGGAACTTAAAAAGCATAAAGAATATACTATTTATAATAGCCGACTACCTTAGCTTTAGCGGCTATAAGGGCCGGGATATTGCCCTTAAGGGTTATTTACTTAACCCGGACCTTATACGTGCTTATACCGCCCTCGCTTTGCTTAAGCCCCCGCTATTTAAGGTCTTTATCGTTTTAAAAGACTTTAAAGCTAAGGCTAAAGCTAAGAATAAAGCTTAAGCTAAGGCTTTTACTAAGGCCTATACTTAAAAGCGCGCCGCTTTTACTTAAAAGCTTAAGTATAAAGGGGCGCTTAAGGGTAAAGGTAAGAGAAAGGCTATTAAAGCTAACAATATATTTAACTTAAAGGAGCTTAAGCTTAATATTAATAATAACGAACTAAAAGAAGAAGAGGATAAGGACGATAATAACAAGGCTAAAACTAAGGTCCTTAAGAATAAAGGTAGCTTTTTATTTAGTCTTAACACTATCCTTATTATTTCCGACCTTAATAGCGGCGGCGGTAGTAATAATAATAATAACCTTACTCCGCCCCTCGTCTTACTTACCCTTAGCTTATTTATAGGCCGCGATATCCCCTTAGCTATACTAAAGCGAGCTTATAGTCTTTTTAAAGGTAGTGCTTCCGGGGCTAATAATCTTACGGCTACCGCCTTAAAGCGTATTCGCGCTGCCTTCGCACTTAACCTAGCTAATAAAGAGGGGGATACTAAAAGCCTTAGCTTAAACCTTAAGTACCTTTAGTTTTTTGCTTATAGTAAGGCTAAGTCCTTCCCCCTTAATTTTCTTATAATGCTTAACTCCGCTTAGTCGATTAAGTATTACTTAAGTTACCTTACTTAGCTTAAGCTTATACTGCCCTTAACGCTTATAGCGGGAACCTTATAGGCCCCGAAGTAAATACTTTAGCGGGCTGTTAATAAGGCGATATCTTCTTTATTTACTCTTACCGCGACTTTAAGTCGCTATAAGCGCGGAAGGGGGAGGGCGCTAGTTACTTTAACTTATAGTTATAGCTACGCGGGGCGCTTCTATAGCACTCTTAAGACTAGAAAGGCTGCGGTTACTCTTAGTTATACTTAACGCGGCGCCGGGGGTAATAATAATAAGCTTAGATATTAAATAAAGAAAAGAGGTAGTATTAAAAAGAGGAAATAAGGGGAAGCTAGCTAAAGCGTTAGCTTAAAGTAAGTCTAATAAAGGCCTTATAAGCTAAGTAAAGTAGTAAGGGGGGGGAAGGCTTTAGCGTTTTAATGCTTTATAGTATTTATTATATTAGTAAGTTATCCCCTTAAGCTAAGCTTAAGGGACGATTTAATTAATATACGTCCCCTCTTAACTAAAGTATAGCTAAGGCCGCCGTATATACTTTATCTTCCCTTTAGTATAGTTATATTACTAAGTTAAATTATTATTAGCGTCTTAAGCTTAAGAACTATCTTATTAAAGTAGCCGCTATCTTTTATTTTTAAAGCTTTGCCCTTACCTTACCTACGTTATAAAGTCGCTATAATAGCATCCCTCTTACTTTATTAATAAGCCTATAGCTTATTATCGCGTAGTAAATAGTATCTTAAC
Organism: Ophiocordyceps robertsii; assembly: GCA_027405785.1. Taxonomy (NCBI): domain Eukaryota; kingdom Fungi; phylum Ascomycota; class Sordariomycetes; order Hypocreales; family Ophiocordycipitaceae; genus Ophiocordyceps; species Ophiocordyceps robertsii. The sequence goes on from JAPEBW010001922.1 coordinate 12,350, forward strand.
GTTGCTTATAGTTATAAAGGGGCGATACTACTTTAAGTATATTACGGCGGAATAAAAAGTCTTTAAAGCTTTTTACTTTAGTTTATATTTTAGTAATCGTAAAGCTTTAGTACTTAAGTAGCGCCTTATACTAGTTAAGCGCTATAGCTTTATTAAACCGGGGTAATAAGTTAATAAGGTAAAGCATAGTTTAGCGCTATTTAATAAGTTCCTTCTTTAAGCTTTACCGTTTAGCTTATTCCTTAAAGAGGATTTCCTTTATTCTTTTTTTTTCTTAAAGCTCGCCGGACTAAACTTAAGACCGTACCCCCCTTAATGCCTTTATAAGTAGTAGCCTTTAAGGCATAGGCCGTCCTAGCTATCGTTTAGATTGCTAAAGTAGTCTTACTACTAATATAAACGCGCGCTAGATTTAGTTTAGGATTTTAAAGTCTTTTTATCTCTTAAGGGTATTAGCTATTCTTTAGTTAAGGTAAAGGTTAATTAGCGGGACTTAAGTTTCGGCTTTAAGCTAGTAGATTAAGGTAGCTTAATAAGCCCCCGCGACTATTTAAAAGTAAGCGGTTTAATCCCGTGCTAATTTCGCGGCTATCTTATAAGGCTTTTTATTTATTAAGGTTATCTTATAAAACGTAAATATAGCGTATAATATAAAAGACCGGACGACTTTACTATAAACTTCCTAAGCCTTAAGTTAGGTATATCTTTATATAAACGCTATAAGCTTTATAAAGGCTAGGGTTTACCCCTTTAGCTTAACGTATAGCTTATTAAGGTATGCTTTTTATTTAAGCTTATAGTTTACTTATACCGTTAAGAGCTTAGCGTTTTAAACCGGTATTACTATAGTGGCTTTAAAGCGGATAAAGGTTATAATTACCTTATATTTTTCTATAAAGTAAATAAGCTTACTTTTTAAAGGTTTAAAGTTTACTATAAACTCCTCCGCTTATATAGCGTATACTTCTTAAGCTACTTTAAGCCGCGCTATAATTAATCCCTCCTTAAAGCTAATATTAAGGATATTCGTATTATTAAGGAAACTAATAATATAAACTCTTTTTAGCTTTTTTAATCTTTTATAAAGGGGTATTATATAATAAAGAAATAAGATTAAGGATAGTAGCAAGCCTTAAGGGACCTTAATAGTAATTCGGACCGGCGTAGCCTTTTTTTATCGAAATAAAAGGTTAAGTAGCGCTTATTTATAAAGCTATAAGCTAGCCTTATAAACTACTTAAGGTAGCCTTAAAGGGTAAGCTCCCTTAAAAGTTTCTTATAGTTAACTATATTAAAGGCTCCTTTAATATTAAGTTAAAAGAACGATATAATCCCTTTTTTAGCCTACGTTATATATACTAGTTCCGTTACTTAAAGTATTACTGCTTTTATAAACCTCTTATTTTTATTTTTAAACTATCCTTTAAGTAAGACCTTATTTGCTTTTACCGCGGTCGTAAGTCTTTAAGCTAAAATCTACTTTAAGATCTTATTTATTATTAGTAAAAAGGAAATAAGTCTTTACCCCTTAGTAATATAGTATACCTTAAGTTTCTTCCTTAGTTTTCTTAGCACTACTACGTTTATAAATCGGAACTAGGTCGGAAAGTGCGATATCTTTATATAGGCTATAAAGATTATTATTAGCTAAGCTAAGAGCGCTAAGCTATAAAGCTTAAAGAAGCTAAGGGGGATCTTGTTTAAGCCCGCTGCCTTTTAGCTCGCTATCTTACTTATTACTTAAGATATATTTATAAGGTTAATATATCGCTTTATAAAAAGTTCCCTTTTAGCTATAAGCTAAGGAGGTCTTAAAAGCGTTATAGCTTTAGCTAAAAAAAACGTTTTACTAAAAGTTAAGCTTTCTTTTTAAAGTTAGGGGTTAGTTAATATTTATAGCCCCTGTTAGTTAATAGTAATAAGTACGCTAAGTTTAAGAGCAGCTTACTATATAGCCGCGCTTACCGTTTAATATTTTATAGCTTAGTATTATTAGCGCTAATCTCCTTAAAGAAGTCTTTTTAGTATTTTTATCTTACGTTGCGCACGGCTTGCTTTTAAGCTATAGTCGCTTTTTATAGCGCTTCTTAGTTTACTTAAGTCTTATATCCTTTATAGTATCTTTAAGCCCTCTTCGCGGCCTAAGTAGCATAAGTTGCTTTAAGGGTAAACTATATATTGCCCTTTAAGATTACTTACTTCCGGTGCGGGACTATCGCGCGGGCGATTTTATTAAGATCGTTATATAAGCTATTTATTTCTATATCGATCTCTTATAAGCTATAAAGCGTAGGCTATTATACCTTAAGCCGGGATAAGGTTTTTACCTTAACCCTTTTCTTTTCTATCTCCTTTTACCTTAGTATAGCTAATACCTCTTTTAGCTTTAAGCTTATCTTAAACGAGACTACTTATAGGATATAGTTAGACCTTATAAGGTCTAAGTCTAAGCTAATAAACTATATAGCTATCTTTATCGTAGCTTATATAAGGTCGATCGTGCTATCTTTATACTTATAAAAAAAACGTATATATTCCCCTCTTAGTATAGCTAGCTTAAGCTAAAGCTACGCGGCCTCCTTAACAAACTATCTTACTTTATTAAAGGTCTAGTTATAAGCGTTTTAAAGTAAGTAATAAATATTTAAGTCCTTTACTAAAACTAATAGGCCTTAGTTATTTACCTCTTTTAAAGCCTTAGCTAAGCCTATTTATATTCTTTTTAGTAGCGAGTATAAGGACCTTAACTTTATATTATTATTAAAGGTTATCTCTTTTTAGTCGTATCTAGTTTATAGTATTTACGTCCCCGCGTCGTGCCTCTTATAAATATATATTGCGTTATAGCCCTCTTTATAAACTAGCTAGTATAGTACGCCTCCTAAAAGCTAGGCCCTTAAGCCTTATATTTTCTTTATCTTTTAAAGCGCTATTACGTTATACTTAGCGCGGTAGCTAAAGGCTAGTCGTGCTAGCTTATATCTCTTTTATATATTTTAATAAAAAATCTTTAACTTTATATATAAAGGGTTAAGGTAAAGTTCGTCGTTTAAAATAAGGTAATAGCTTAGGTCGGAAGCGATACGCTCCGTTGCTTTATATATCGTTTAATATTACTTAAGCTAGTGCTTACTACTTATACTTTAGCCGGCGGGGCTAATAGTATTTACTTATCCTTCCTCGGCCGCTTAAGGCGTTTTCGCGCTTATAATAAAGTAGGCCCTTAATCCTTTATAAAGGAGAAAGGGGATTTAAGGGTCTAGCTAGCTATAAGTGCTAGTAAAGCGTTATAAGCGGTTTAAGTAATAGTCCCTTACCTTATCTTAGGCTTTTACTACTATAAAATAGGTATAAGACTACGCTAAGTGCTACTTACTATTAAATATATAGTTATAAGGGATTTCGCTTTTCTTTACGCAGTACTTATTTTCGCCGCTTATATATAAGGTCCCTTTATAGTAAGTATAAAGCTATATTAAGGTATAATATTTAGTAATATACTTATATTTATAATAGTTATAGTACTAAGTAAGTTTAACAGACTTATTATATAGCTTATATTAAAATATTTAAGCCTTAAGGAATAAGCTTATATTATATAGCTTATTAGCTTTTACTAAGCTACTTATATTAATAATAAGGGTTATAGCTATTAAGGTCTTAGTTTAAAGGTATATTACTCGCGCTTATATAACCTTTACTTTATTAATATTAGCGATTTCCTTAATTAAGAGCGCCTTATTAATCTTAAAGACCCTTACTAAGATATCTTTATAATTACTATATAGGCCTTATATACTATCGTAGCCTTTAGCTTAAAAACGCTTTTTACTTAGTTTTAGTTTTACTAATAAGGTCGTGCCGCTATATTAAACATTACCGCGATATCCCCGCTTAAGAGGCGTCTTATTATTATAGCGGAAGAGATATTAAGCGCTATATTAATCGCTTTAACTATATCCTTTAGCTTATAGTTTAAGATATAAAGCATCGCTTTTATTAAAACTACTACTAACTTACGTTTATACTAAGGTAAGACCGGCTTTATCTTTATATTATACTATATTAATCCTTTAAAGCTTATTATTACTATTACTTAAGTCCTTTTAAGTCCTCCTTTTAAGCTTTAAGCTCGGCCTTATCTTAGTTCCTTATATATAGCTTCTTTTATCGCGTTTTAAATAGCTTTATAAAGCTTAAGGTCGGCCTATATTATAGTTAACGCGCTCTTAGCGCGCTTCTTAATGCGGAGGAGGGTTTTAACTACTACTTATACTTAATCGAACTACGCGTATAGAACTATACCCGCGATTTTATTATAGGCCTTCTTTTTATTAGTATTGCGTATAGTTTAGCCGGGTTACGCGCTATTATCTCGTTAAGGTATATTCGGCTCTTTATTTAGGTGCGTAAAGCTTAAAGGCGTCTTATCGCGCTAAGGGCTGCGGTCGATACTAATATAAGGCGGACTACCCCCTTACCCCCGCGTCCCCCGGCTATACTACGATATCGTTTTAAGGGGGTAACTAATACCGCTAAATTAATTCTTATTATTAGTAAAAGTTTTAAACGCGATGTGCACCCGCTATAAGTAAGTGTTTAGTTTGCGAAAAGTTTGTTTTTATAAGTTTTTCCTTTTATAATAAAAAGATATATTTTATATTATTTATATTAATTATAATATTATATATAAGGTATTTTATAAGATCTTTATAGTATTTAATAAGCTTTTTAAGTATTTTTACTTAAATCTTTTAATCTTTTTACTAAGTATTATTATCGCTAGTATTATTATTATTAGTATTATTATTTATATTACTAGTATTAATATTATTAGTATTTATATTATTAGTATTTATATTACTTATATTTATATTGCTAGTATTTTTATTACTAGTATTATTAGTATTATTATTAGTATTATTATTATTATTATTATTATTATTATTATTATTATT
>JAPEBW010001923.1:0-17304 GCA_027405785.1 Ophiocordyceps robertsii
GGTTAAGGTTGGTTTGGGTCTAAGCGGATCCTTGTTTCATCCAGCCACCCCAACCTCCTTAGTTCCGCACATAACGTTATAGACGTCGTATGAGAACGTAAGGACCTGGAAGATAACGAGCCGAAGCTAGGCTATTCAATGCGGGTTTTTATATAATTTATACACCCCCCTATGCATAGCTAATCAAGTAAGGATTAAATAGCTGATTTATTAAAGTAGTAAAATCACTCTCTTAAACTTACGTTAAGCCGCCTTAAGCTAGCCTAACTTAGATTAAGTAGCCTTCGCGGCGGCGTAGCTAGCTATAATGCCCTTATTAATACGGGCGGCGTAGCTAGCTACGATACCTTTATTAATATATCTTAGTGTTTAAGGGAGTTAAGTATAGGTAGCTTAGTATTATAAGACCGGCCGCGTATAACTATAATAATGTTAGGATCGCGGATTTAAAGCAATAGCTCCTTAAAGTCTTAAGAGTTATTATTAATAGTAAAATATATAAAAAAGGGGGGGGGGGTTACTAATAGCTTCTTAAGCTACTATTATATAAAAATATTACGCTTTTCGAGCGTTAGCCCGGCTTAAAGGCGTTAAAAGATAATATATATATAAAGTAGTCTAAGCTATAATATAAAGCGCCTATTATAAGGCCGTAGTAACTAGGGCTCTTAAGTTAATAAAGGCATTGCGGTAATAGTAAGTCGATACTACGTAGTAAGGAGATTAATAGCTTAATAAGTAACTTTTATATTAAAGTCCTTAAGCTAAGATAACTGCTTAAAAAACCGCCGCCTTTATTTAATCTTTTACTAAGTAGCTATTTATATATAGGATATCTCTTTATTCTTAATTATTTAAATAAGGGTATTATAAAGATATAAGAGGTTAAAGGTGCCTATAAGTAAATAAAACTTTATATCTTTATAAGCGGTCTTAACCGGGCTATTAACCCGCTGCCCGAAGTTGCGATAGCGGCTAATAAAGCAGCCCGCTTATTACTCCTACTATAGTATATATTCGTTAGAGATATAGGTTACGATATAGCCTTAGTATTAACCGAATTGCTAATTAAGCTGCTACTACGCCTTATAAAAATCCGCTTCCGTCTTCGGGTAAATAACGCGCTTTTAAGCTAGTGGTATTCCTTCGCGGCTAAATTCGACTTCCCTATCGTCTAGACTAAATATAGCGGCGGCGGCGGCGGCGGCTCCTTATTTAGTGGCCTTATAAGTAAGGATAGCTTTAATCTTAAGAAGGACTTCTTTATTAGTATTGTTTTTAAGACTATTAAGATTTGCTAGGTCTTTTTAGCATAACTAGATTTCGGCCTAAATATTGCTATTAATATAATATATATAGAGTTATTATTATATAAAAGGGAAAATATAAAGAAAGGCGTTTTTAAGGGCGGCTTCCTTATCTATAATAACTATAAAGGGCTTTAATGTCCTTACTTATATACGAAGGGCGTTAAGGGACTTATATAGCTACTAATATCCCTTTTCTTTCTTTATATTAATAAGGCTAAAGGCGAAGTTAGCTAAAGACTTTTAGTTAATAACTTTAATAACTTAAAAAAGGAAGAGCTTAAAGCGGTTAGTTTTATATATATTATTAAGGCTTAAAACCTTTAGGAAGCGTTTTTATATCTTTTAGCACTATAAGTAGGTCTATAATACGCCTTAAATCTTATTTTTATTATATAGGTCGAATTTAATATAATAAGGAAGGTCGCTTACTTAAAGATGCTCGAGAAAGGCTTATATTACTATCTTGCCTTTAAGAGCTTTAAAACGAAGCTTTTAGCGATTATTATAGATATTATAAACCTAGAAGAAAGCTACGGAAGGCTTAGTATTATAAAAAATGCTTAATACCTCTCGTGCCGGTAGAGCTTTATATTTTAAGAGGTTCCGCTTAAAGTCTTACTATATAGTAGTTCGCAGGCGATAAATATTATATATTAAGGGATTAAGTAAAGGCTTATAGTTATAGTAATACTTTATAATATAAAAAGCCTACTTTTACGCCTTTATAGCCTCGTTAACAGCGGCGGCGGAGCGTAAAGCTATTATAAGAAGGCGGAAAAGATAGTTAAGCTTTTAAGTAAAAGGCTTATAAAGCTTAGTACTTATTAAAGCTCGTTATAGCCTACGATTGTAGATAAATATAACTTAGGTTATAAGGGTGATTCCGTCGATATCCCGCTTTTAAAAACTTAACCGCTTAATAATAACAGCTTTATTCTTATAAAAGAAGCCTTATATAAAGCTATATACCTTATCGTAGGTTTTAAAGCCTAAGGAAGGCGGAAGGGGCGGGATTGTAGCTTACGGGGCTTAAGGGCCTTCGGGGGCTTTATTTAAGTCGCCTTAAAGCGGCGCGGGGGTATTAAGAAAAGAGAGAAGAGGGTCTATCGCGGCGCTAAAGAGCTTTAAAGGCAGTGCAGGCAAGGGTCTTATATATATATATAAGCGTATGCGTATATATATGCAAGGGTCTTATATATATATATAGGCGTATATGTATATATATAAGCGAGGGTCTTTAATAAGAGCTTAAAAGGTATAATATATATATATAGGCAGGCGAAGGCGGGCGAGGGCGAGGGCGTGTATAGGCTGTATATATAGGCGCGGGCATTTAAAAGGTATAGGTACTTACTATACGCGGGCGGTATAAATAGGCGGGGCGGGCTAGCGTTAGTACGTATCTTTAAAATAGGGCGTAAGTATAAATAGAGATATATATAAGTGTAAATAGTAATACTTTATTAATTAATCCTTAAAGCATAACTAAAAATTCTTAAAGTCTATATCGCGTTTTAAAGGCTATTTTAAATTCGTTTCCTTTTTTAATACGTCTTTAGCTATAAGTAAATTTAAGATTAACTTTAGTATACTATTGCTTATTAGCTAATCTATTTCCTATTTCGCTAATAAGAGGTAACGGAGTCTAGTCTTTTATTATATCGTTATTTATCTCTGTAAAATTAATATTAAGTCGAGTTTTTTCTTTTTCTTTACTATTCTTTAAAGCAAATAGTATAAGGGCTTTATATTCTAATTTAAACTTTTTAATATAACCTTTTCGTAGGTTTTTATTAATATATTCTTTTAATAACTTTAAATACTTCTTATTTAAGTTATATATCTTATAGAATCTAAGCTTAAAACCTTCTTTTAACTTAATTTCGTAATCTTAACTACCTTATAGTAGTAGCTTATCTTTAGGTAGCGGTATAAATATATCGAAATATCTTTTTAGTATCTTTCTTAGTCTTTATAGATAATAATTCTTAAAGTGTTTTAAGTTAATAATACCTTCCGAACGTCTTATATACTATATTCGCTCTTTAAGGTATTCTAAACTAATAGTACCTTTTAAATATAACGAGCTATTCTTATATCTTTTATTTTTAATCTTTTTCTTATTCCGTTTCTTTTTAATCTTATCTTTTTACTTAAGGTATTACTACTTAATATCCTTTAAAGTGTTCGATAGATTTTCTTTTAATAAATTATAAGTAGCTTTATAATTATCTCTTAAGCTTTTAGTTTCTTTACTAAGGTTTAGCGTTATTCTTACTTATATTATACTAGTCGTAGTTATATTATTTTTAGTCGTACTAGTTATTTTATTATTTTTTATTACGATATCTATTAATGCAATATTTATATTTTTATAGGAAGCTTTATTATCCTTATTATTACTATTCCTAATATAGTTATCGTTAGGTATTACTATATTTAAATTATTTAAGGGTTTCGTTTTAAGGTTATTCTTTATTAAACTATAAAGAGGAATATTTAAGGTATTATCTTTAAACCTTAAAAGGCCTTTATCTTTATCTATTATAGGATTATATTTCTATAAAAAGAGTAGTCTTAATATAATATTATAGCTAATAGCTAAGACGTCGAAAGAATCTTTAAAGTTATAAATCCCGATTATATACTTAAGAGGATTAATCTTTAGTATAATCTTACTATTATTATACTTAAAGGGTAATCCCTTTACTAAAAGAAGTATATAAAGCTCGTCTTTTCTTTTATAACGTAATTTTAGACGATTTACCGTTATAAGGGAAATATAGCTACTTATCGCACCGCGATCTACTAATATATTAAGGCGATGTCCTTTTAATTCTAATAAAAAGGTTATTTTTATACTATAAGAATTATTATTTAACGTAAGTAAGTTTTTTTTACTAAGATATAGCTATATTATTCTTAAGCTTATTAGTTTTTTTACCTTATCTACCGACTTCTTAGTAGATCTTAATTCTTTTTATAAAACTAGTCTATTTAAGTTATTAAGCTTCTTAATAGCTTTAAAAACTAACTTCTTAATAATAGCATAATCCTTTAATACGGTATTATTAATAAAAACTCCTTTAGTACGAATTATCTTATTATATTATTTAAGGTTTTTATGCTTATTTTACTACGTTTTTAGCTAGTTTTAAAGCATATCTTTTAAGAATTTCCTTACTTTTAAAAGCATATTTAAATTATAATTCTTATTGCGAAGATTATAATTTATCTCGAAATACTCGCTATATCGTCTAAATATATCTTTAATAGCTAAGGTAAGGAATTCTATATCTCCCTTAAGCTTATCGGCTAGCTTATCGTTTTTTTTCTTAAGATCGTCTTTATCTTTATTTAAATTAGTAATATATATAAAAAAAGATATATAATCTTCCTTTACCTTAATTATCTTATTTATTAAAGCTAAGTTACTATCTTAAAGGTTTTCGATAGTCGTTATATTATATTGCTTAAAGAGTAAAAGTTATTTAATTTTAATTTAGTTATTAGTATATTCTTATATAAGTTCCTCTTTATTAACTTTAATATCCTCTTTAAGGTTTTCTATAAAAACTTTAGTATTAATAATAAGTTCTTTTATTATTATAGCGGGTTTATTTAAAGTCTTCCTTAGTTTAGGAAACTATCTACTCCCTTACTTATTTAAGAGATATATAAGGTAGTTATTTTCGTAGTATCTAGTTTAAGATAGCTACTTATATACCTTATCCTTAATAGTAATAACTATATTAAGATATTTTATAAAAGGAGCATAAAGCTTATTACTATCTTTTTCTTTAAAAGAGGGCTTCTTATTTATTTCGTCGAATTTAAGGTCTTTAGGATTATAGCTATTAATATCTTCCGTATTTAAAGGTATAATATTTATATTAAATTAAGGAGCGTTTTTATTATCTTTATAAATAGTCTATAAAGAAGTTTCGTGCTTATTATTATCCTTAGTCTTAAAAGCATTCTTTTACTAATTATTTAAGCTTTTAGCTTTTATCTTTACCTTTTTATTAAGTTCTTCTTTATAAAGACCTTTTATAGGCGAACTAGTCTTAAACGGACTAAAAGTCGGCATAATAAGCTTAGCGTCGATTTCTTTAGTATCTATAAAGGAGTAAAATCCTTATACTAGCTTATCTTAATAGTAAATAAATATCTTGCTAAATCCTATAATATACCCTAGCCAATATGTTATATAAGCAATATTTCCCCGGAATTTAATAGCTTCTAATACGCTAACAGAAGACGAATATAAACTTAGTACTAGTAAAGGATAAGCGGAAAAGTCTACTTTACAGCCCGGAGAGGAATAATAATCATTCGGCGGACCGGAATAACTATAATACGCCGGAACGGTATAATAATAATCCGGCGAACACCTCTCTACGCCTATAAAAGACTCTCTTTTTCTCTCTTCTTCTTAGCTAGAACTTAGACTTTTAAGCAATTCGAATTCGCTCTTCTCGCTACCTTTTTCCCTTTTATACCTTAGTGCCTTCCTCCCGCTTAATACTCTTAGTATATACTTAATCGAAGGTAGTAGTATAATATACCGCGGATTATAAGCTAAGAGGGCATTATTCTTATAAATAAGTATATTCTTTCCCTTAAAGGAATTCCTCTTTTTAATATAGTCTCTTATAATATAGCCTTCCTTTATATAGTTAAAGCATTAAATAGCTTTCTTAGCAGGCTTTAGCGGGCTTGCTTTAAGAGTATTTAAGTCTATTACGTTATATAGGTCGCGCTATCGCTTTTTATTAACTTTCTTTATAACCCCGCTAAGAGTTAAACGGTGCTTCTTTTACTACCCGCGTTTATACTACTTATTATCTATTTAAGCCGCTAGACTAATATAGTTTAATAGCGTTTCTAGCCTATCTAGGTAGTAGATTTTGTCTTTAACTTCTTCTTAAAGATCTTTATAGAAAGTCGCTATAAGGGCATTATATTTTTATTTTAGCTTAAATGTTATTTATCGGAATTAAGCAATATAAGCTAATAAAGACGTAACTTACTTAAGGCTTTTTAATTTATACTTTGCTAATCGTTACTTATCTATAATTCTAAACGTTTTTCGTAGAGCTTCTTTAAAGTTATCGAAATTCTAAAAAATATTCTTCGTCTTAAAATTCCTATCTTTAAAACTATTATCTATATAGTCTTAAAGAATCGGTTTAAACTATATTGCTATTAAGCCTTATAAGCAACTAAATATAAATATAACTTTTACTACTTCTTAGTTTATTATAGTAAGATAAAACTAAAAATAAGCTTTAAAAGAGGTAATAAACTTTTATAGCTTAGCTATATCTTTAGTATAGGGTTCGGGAGCCTTAATCTTTAAAATAAAACTACTATCTATAAGGCTTATAAGGGGATAAGAAAGCTTTAAATGCCTTAAACTAGCTTATAGCTAACTAATCGGCTATAGTATTATAAAAGTAGATATTCTTCTTTTATTTATTATAATTAAATAAACGTAATTATAATAAATACCTTTCTCTTACTTAATAGCTTAAAGAACTTACTAAGTGTAAAAATACTAAGTATTCTTTATTAAAGCTAGAAAGTTTATAAAGATTCTTATAAGCTAGTTTTATATAGTAGAACCTTTAGTATTTCTCGTATATTAAGTAGTAAGGCTTAATTTATTTAATTTAAATATACTAGTTAGGAAACAAGAGAAAAACTTAGTGCTAACTACTTAACTAAATAAAGTAAGGGTATCTTATTATGCGGATTTCTTATATTAAAACTAGCTAAAAAAGAAGAAAGAAAGAAAGGAAAGAAGTTAAGGGAAGGAGGAGGAAGGACCTTCTTTTATTTCTTTTTAAGGCTATTAAAAGGCTTTTCTTTTATATACTTTTATATGCTTTTATATGCTAATCTATAACTTCTACCTTATATTACTTATAAGGTTACTAAACTACTTCTTAAGCTAAAATAAATAGCTTACGCTATTTTTATTACTAGTTATAAGTATTATACGCTTAATTACTTATAACTAGCTTATAAGACTAAATATCCTTATCTTTAAACCTTTTATAAGATTTTATTCTCTTAAAAAGGGAGGCCTCTTACTATAGCTTTATGTAAGGTATTAATCGATAATATAAAGTATTAGTCGATTTATTAAATACTAATCTTATTACTTACCGAAGCTAGCTTAAGCTAAATATAGGCGTATTTAACCTATACCGCTTATAGCCGATACTAGCCGTCTTTAACTATTAAGCTATATTGTTTTTCCTTATAACTACTAGTATTTACTTTAATAGTTATAACTCGTAACTAGTAGTATTTACTTTATTAGTTATTCCTCTATATTTAGCGGTATTTACTTTACTAAATATTAGTACTTTTAGTACTTAGGATTACTAATAGAATAAGGTTTCTATTATACTTAAGCTGCTTAACGTCTTATTATATACGCTTTAAGGTTTATATCCCGCTCTTTACTACTACGCGCTTATTATATACTTATATTATTAGCTTAAAATATTAAAACCGGTTGCGATTTATTGCTTAGTCTTAAATAAAGAGCTATTATTAAGTATTAAAATTGTAATATAATAAGAGGGGTTATTATTATACTAATAAATAAAAGTCTGCTAAGAATACTTAATATCTTATTACTTTTTATACTAGTTTTATTAAGTAACTATACTATTAGTTTAATAAGGTCTTACCTCCTCTTAGCTACTAGCTACCTTATAGTTTTATAGCTATTAAATTAATTAATATTTAGCTAAGAGATAATGTATAAAAGTTAGTAAGTATACTTTTTAAATTCTCTTCTTAGTAGTATTAACTATCTTTCTTATTAAGTAACTATATAGTTTATTAAGATTATATATACTTAGCATTATATTTTTTTATTTAAGAAATAGTAATTAATTATATTTAAGCAAATTACTTTATTACTTTTATAGTATAGTAAAGTACTTTTTTTTAGTAAATTATATATACCTTTAAGACTTTAAGAGCTTAACTTATTAACTATTTTACTAGCTTAAGCTACTAAATAAAAGATATACTAAGTAGTAAGTACTCTTTATTATAATATAATAAGGTGCCTTTTTCTATTAATAAATTATATATACCTTTAAGCTTTTAAAAGCTTAGCTAATTTGCTTATATACCGGTTTAAGCTGCTAAATAAAACATATACTAAGTAGTAAGTACTTTTAACTATATTAAAGTTAAATTAATAATAAGTTAAGGCACTTAAAGTACGATATCTATTACTAAATAAAAAAGTCTCTTTACCTTAATATTATAGTAAGGCTTTTACCGTGCTAGGCGTATATAATCTTAGTAGACTGTACCTTAGTTTTATAGAAAAGAAGGAGCTTTAAAAGATAATAATAGTGTCTCGCTAGCTAGGAAGGAATATATATATAAAGGGGTGCCCTTATATATATATAGCCAACCCTTATAAATAAGGGCTAGGGCTATGCTTAAGGCTCTCGTAGTAAAATAAGTATAAGGCCTTAGCGTTTATACTCCTCTTGTTTACAACACCTCCTCTTAGCTATATATAAGGCGTATATATATATAAAGCCTTATAATATAGCCTCTCCCTTATATATTATACTTACTTTAGTGTTTTTTAATCTAACTAATTATATTTAGCTATTCCGCTTACTTAATACCTCGTTTATATATAGAGCCCTTTAAAGCTTTATTTAGCCGCCTTTTTTATTCTTAGCTGCTTAACGAATTAGTCGTGTTTTTCTCTTAAGAGGCCCTTTATAAGGCTATCGGCGATTATCTTATTAGTCCGCACCTATACTAGTCGAAAGAAGCCCTTATTAGTGCGGTAGATAATTTATTTATAACGGATATCGATATGCTTAGTCCTAGCCGGGTTGTTTTTATTTAGCACTATAAGCCTCGCGTTTTAGCTATCCGTAAAAATTACGGATAGACTTAGCTATAGCTAGCCTAGCTTTATTAATAGCTAATATTGCTATATCGCCGCTATACTTACGGGCGTAAGGTTTATAAACTCCGCTTTTATTAATAAGGTTACTATAATCGTTTACCTCTTATTCTTTTAAAAGATAGGCCTATCGCTAAGGAATATAACGTAGCCCGCTATAAAGCAATAAGTACTTTAGTCGTTAGTAAAAAAGGTATCCGTATATACCTAAAGCTTAAGGTTCTTAATTAAGTATTTCCCCCTTATTATAACCTTATAGTTTAAGGTGCCCTTAATATAATGCTATATCGTCTTTATAATCGCTATATAGTTATACGTTAAGTTACTACTAGCCTTAAAAAGCTTATTTGCTATATATATAATATCCGGCTAAGTACCTATTAATAAGTAATTAAAGCTACTAGTCCGGTAAAGCTACTTTATAATGTTTATTATATGTTCTTAACTCTTTTAGTTATAAGGAACCTTAAGTCTCGCTAGCTATAGCGCTTTTATAGCTTTAGTAACCTCTTAACCGAATTTCTTAAGGATCTTTTTAGCGAACCTTATTTAGTATATAAGAATCGTTCTTACCGCCCTATCCCGTTTAAATTAAATACCTAGGAATTCCTAAGGCTCGCCGAGCTACTTAGTCTTATATAACTTAGTTAGGATATCGGCCGCGGCCTTAATAGCTTCCTTAGTTAATGCCGCTATAATAAAATCATCTATATAAACAATCGTAAGTATATCGCTTACTTTATATTAAAGGATATACTTATCCGTTTTAAAGCGCTCGAAGCCGTATTCTCTTAAGTTTATGCTTACTTAATTATACTACTACTTAAGTAAGCTTTTATAACTATATAAAGCCTTATAAAGCTTATAAGCCTAGCCTATGCTATCCTTAAGCTTATAAGGCTATATAATAAAAGCCTTCTTTTATACTTTTATATATATATAGGCGTAAATAACATTAAATTATTCTTATTTTAAGTCCTTAACCGTAACGATCGTTATAAATAGCTTTAATAAGGCTTAGTTCTTTACCGCTATATAAAGCTCCTCTATAAGCCTATCTTTTAGGTCTTAGTCCCCTTAAACGACTTAATAGGCCTTTATAAAAAGTTCTTTACTTTAAACTAGCTTCTTAAGATAGACTTATTTCCTATTAAAGACTTAAGCCCTTAGTAGTTTATAAATAAGGCTTTAAGTATCTTTTTACTTTAATTTATTAATTTCCCGCCTTATTATAAGTAGCTAGCGGGTCTTATAGTTATCCCGCTTAATAGCTTATTTTTAAGTTATCGGCGAACCCTTTATAGCGGCGATTATCGTATTAAATACGGAGTGGACTAGCTAGTTACTTAAGTTATTAAATTAGTCCCTTTTTTAGTAAATTACTTTAAGGGCTATTAATACGCCCGGCTTAAATAAGTCTTAGCTATTATAAAGTAAGCAAAGGCTAGTATATAGGTGCCGTCCGTAGTATTATAATAACAAGCTATAAAGAGCCTGCTTATATATAGCGGGTCTATATCTATATATACGGACCCGGCCCTCCTTATATAATAAGGCTTAAGCTATAGCTTAAGTCCTTATAACCCTATAAGTTAAAAACTTTAATATAATGCCTCCGCTCCTTATACTACGCTATATAGTTCGGAGCTATTATAAGGGGCTACTAGCTATTATAAAGCGCTACTTAGTCCGCGGCCTAATAAGCGCTAGACTTACGTTATAGTAAGTAAGGCCGTATAATAGTAAGTTTAATAGCCTTACCCGCCGCCGCCGCCCGCCCTTAATCGGGCGGCTACTTATTAAAAGGCCTGTCCGCTTATTAAGCGGGCACTTTATCCGCTTTAAATAGCCCGGCGGCGTATTAAGCGGCCTAAGTATTCCGTGCCTTAAGTTAAGGATTAAGGGGTATAAATACCTTATCCCTCCGCTTTTAACCTTCCCTTCCTTCCTCCTGCTTTTAGACTAATAATAACAATAATAGTAGTAGTAGTAATAATAGCTATAGTAATAGCAATAGTAATAATAATACTATAAGTATTACCCTTTAGTATATAAAGTAAATGCTTTTAAGCTAACCCTTATAAAAATAATATATCGTTTAGTTTATTAGTGCTTATATTAAAGCTCTTTAATAATATTAAGCTTAAGCGCCGCACTTATACCGCTACTACCGCTTATATCGCCGCCGCCTCCTTAGCTATACTTACGCTTATAATACCCTTATAAGTAATTATGCTATCGCTAGCCCTTATAACTTTACCTCTTAATAGCCCCCTTACTACCCTTAAGACTATTAAGTTAAGCGCTATAAGTCCGCTCCCTTAAGTACGCTATCTTTATATTAACTTATAATTTAGTATAAGTAGTAAGTATTACTTAGCGCCGCTTATAATAAGTACTATATATACTACTTATTAAGCAGCTACGCTTACTATAAGTAAGCGGGTCGCCTTAGCGGTAGCTACTTCGCTTATACCTATACCGGCCGCGCTTATAAAGTAGCTCCGGCTATCCTTACTACCGCTAAGATAGCTTAAAAGGCTAACCTTAATAGTAAGGCGGTTAAGGCGTAATTAAAAGCCGCCGCCGCCGCTTATTATTACCTATACTTACTTAAGCGGATAAGCTATATACTTAAGTAAGTCCCCCTTTCTTTTTCTTCCTCCCTCCTTACTACGCTTACTATAGCGACTAGCGCTAACTATCCTTAGTTAAAAATACCGCCTTTATAGCGCTATTAGCGGTGCCTTTATCTATCCCCGCTACCTCTATCTTAGCTATCCGCATTACCCGTAGTAGCGCCGCCGCCGGCCTTATTATGCCCGCGGCCGCCGCCGCCCCTTTTAACCCCTTCGCCGCCGCCGCCGCTTAGATATTTAAGCTAAAGGGCTATCTCCGCGCTTTAAAGGCCGCCGCCGCCGCCTTTAAGGAAGAGGGGGAGGAGGAGGAGGGGGAGGATAAAGATAATAATAAAGAAAAGACTAAAGATAAGGATAAGTAGCGTAGGCCTTAGTTACTTAAGCTAAGCGGCTTTAAATATAACTTCTTTTTCCCTTCCGCTTTATAAGACGCTATAAGTAATAAAAAGGCTAAGGTTACTTTTTATTTTTACTTAAAGGGGAGCTATTAATCGCTAGGCTTATCGTTCTTATTTACTAGCTTATAAAAGGCTTTAAACTTATTTAAAGCGTTAGCGCTTATAAGCTCCTATACGGGCTTTTAAGTTAAGTCTAAGTAGCTATACTACTTAATAAGCACTTCTTACTACTTACTTTTACTTACTTTCTTTTAACGGGCTGCCTTTACCTCTTTAATTATAAATTCCTCTTCCCCTTTAACTAAAATTGCAAGGGGCTAAGAGTCTATAACCGCTTAACTAAGTAAGGGGTCTTAAGCCGCTTAGCGTAATAAGTCTATATTAATCTTATTATATATCCTTAAAGGCAACCCTTTAAGCTCTATAACTTATAAGCTAATAACTTTTTATACTATAAACTTTATATATAGCTAGTTAAGCTTTTTCTTTAAGCGGCCGGATTAATAATTATAAAGGTCTAACTAAACTTTATCCCTTAATACGAAACTTTTTACCGGAGACTTAAACTTATTAGCGTGCCGCTTTAAATCTTATACGGCCGCCGCTATCTATTACGGAATTTAAACGGCCACGCCTAGACTCCTTACTTTACTCTTAAGGAAGCCTTATAGAACCCCGCGACGGGAACGCCCGAAGCACGCACTACGAAGGCTCGCTTAAGGAGATACGATAAATATTACCGGTCGAACCCCGCTAAAGTTTCCGGGATATAACTACGGAGGGTTAGGAGCCTACCTAACTATAGTTTATAATATCTCTAACTATAAGAGATACCGTAGAAACTACTAAGCGGATTCCGCCGGCATCTTTAAGGGATTTTTAAGGATTTCCGCGGGATATCCTAACTAAGGTTCGACCCGTTTTTAACTATAAAAGTACCCCGGAAGATATAGGATAAACCTTACCGCGATTTTTAAGGGATATTTAAGGATATTTAAGGGATTTCCCTAACTATAGTTTATAGTGTTTTTAACTAAGCTTATACTTAGTTTATTAAGCGATTTTATAAGGATATTTATAGTTTACTTTAAATACTATAGATAAGTATAGTTAAAGATCTTTAAAATTAGCTTAAAAAACTAAGTATAAAGTAGCTAGCTATACCTTTAAAAATAGATAAGCTTTTTACTATTTCTAAACCCTTATATACGTTTATATACGGTAATTAGTTTATTATACCGGCCTAACTAGCGGTAATTAGTTTATAGTACCGGCTTTAACCGGCGGTAATTAGTCCGTAATACCGGCCTTAACTAGCGGTAATTAGTCCGCGCCCCGTCCCCCTATCCTTACGCTATAAGGCGTAGTAAATAGTAGCAATTCCTACCTATTTAAATAAAAATCCCTTAAATATCCGCTAAGCTAAGAGCGACTATATCGCATAATTAAGTACTTATCCTATAAGAAGTTAGATACTAAACGACATTTTCTTCGGTAAGAAGCTCTTATTAGCCTTTAAGTCTAACCTTAATAATAAGCACCTTTTCCTTAATATACTCGTAATAGAACTTTAAGATAAGCAGGCCGTAAAAGCGGAAGATACCGCGGCCTACTAAGTATACCGGTTTAACAATCTCCTTTACCCCTTTTTAAAGTACTATACTACGATAGCCTATAAAGCTAAACGGGATATAAAACGAGTTCCGCTTAGCTAAGCTAAAACTACTACCCTTTAAGAGGCAATCCGCTTTTAAAATACTAATAAAGGATAGACTATAAAACGATAAAATCTATATAACTAAGTAAACTAGATTTAGTATTACTTAAATAGATCGATTATCCTTTAAATAGAAGAAGTAAAGATAAGCCGACCTTAAAACTATCCGGCTCCCCGCCCGCTAAATACCCTTTAGATCGAGCCTATAATAAAGTTACTCTTTCCTTAAGACGATAAGCTTAGCGGATATTTCTACCGCGTACTATTAATAAAGTTTAGCTTAAAGGCCTTAACCGGAAATCTGCCTTAAAGGATACTTAGTAGTTTCTTAGTTTAGTATTACCGTTTAGCCTTATCTACTATAGCCGCGCTAATTAAAGCATTTTCGGGACTCTTAATTAATAAAAACGAGCCTTTTACGCTAAGGGCCCTATAACGCACCGGATTTTAAGACGCGTATAAAACGGAAGGTTAAGCGCTTAGCGAGAGTATTAAGACCGAGATATTAATAATAAGCGATAAGGACGCGGTAAGCGATACCCTTAGCGGGCTAAACCTATTTATACTAAGCGCGTAGATGCTAGGACTAAGCATAGCCCTAAGCCCTTTAGTAAGAATAGTAGCAATATTAAACGAACAATTCCTTAGTCTCCTTTAAGTACTAAGAAAAGAAGACGCGCTTATTAAGCCCTAGGAAAAACCTTAACTATAAGCTAAGGATATAAGGAGATTTAACTTATTAAGACCTTTAAAAGTATCTTTCGACGAAGTTTAAGAAGATAATAAAGCTAGTACGTTTTAAGGAGTAGACCGTTTTATCGACTTTATCCGCCGAAACGCTAGTAAAGGCGAAGCCTATATAGACGAATTAGCTATTTAATTGCCCTCCTTCTTTTAAGGAAGTGCGGCGGAATAGTATTCCGGAGACCTCTCGGAACTATAATAGGAAGAACTTAGCGAGCCTAGCGTCGGATTAAGCTAATAAATATCCGCCTTATAAAAACGGTTTAGAATACGCTTAAATATAGCAATATAGGCGCTTAATAAAAAGCACTTTACTATCGAAGATATAATAATAAGATCCGACTTTAAGTCTTAAATATCGCGCTTACGATATAAAGCTAAGGCCGCGCTTTACTAGCTAGACTACTTAACTATAATAATCTACTAAAAGCTAGACGTCTACTTATAAGAATCCTTATAACGTTTAGTAAGGAATAAGGATATTAATAGATAGGTTAACGAATATAGGGAAATTCTTCCTTAGCTATAAGTTAAATATACTTAAGGATCGTAGAAGTACTTACTAGCGCGAAAGAAATAGGTCTAACTTATAAAAAGGCGAGGGCTAACTAGCTATACCCTATACGCACTTAAAGGATAGTCCGGGACGCCTTAGCTATCTATTAAAGGCTTGCTAAGACTAAAGGTTACGTTTTTAAACCGCTTAGTAAGGATAAATACACCTTAAGCCTTATAGCGATTGCTAAGTTAAGGAAGAAACCCGCTTAAATAGCTAGGAATATAAGTTAAGGTCCTCTAGCTTAAGAGAGAAAGGACCTTTAAGACTATACGCTCGCTAACGCTAAAGCTAAAACGGGCATACCCCGTAACTAAGGAAAGAACTACGGTAAAGACTAACGACTATCTAAAGGATAAAGAGTACGATATAGAAAGAGCTTAATTAAATACCGATAAAAGCTTAAAGGAAACCGCAATCTATACTATAGCAGACTTAGTATAAGAGGCCGATAAAGCGTGCGGATTTTACGGCGAAGCATTCCCCTTAAAGAATAAACTCTACTAATACGTTAAAGATAAACACCCCTTTAACCTTAACCGAGACGTTGCTATATAAAGACGTAGCTTAGTATAGTAAGTAGTTATTTAAAAGCTATAAAGCGTCTAAATAGTTAAGGCTTCCCCCGACGTTTAGCTATTAAACCCCGATAGGCCGTTACGATTTACTTATATATACTTATTAGTTTACGGAAAGGAAGGGCCCGGGATAAGTATTAAAGCTTATACGGATACCGGGGTAGACTAAAGCCTTATTTAGGCCGATTTAGTAAAGACTTTTTAAGACGTAATTATAAACTCCTCTTAATAAATTCCTATTTAAGAAGTAGGAAGAATAGCTATTATTAAATAAGCAGAATTTACCGCTTATATACTAAGAAGGCTAAACGGCAGCCTCGCGGTCGTAAAGGTAAGGATTAGCACTTAGATAGTAAAACGCTTAGCGGCTAATATATTACTCGGCTAAGACTTTTTAGTTCCTTACTTAAAGGACCTTATTAACTCTACGTCGGTCTTATAAATCGGGGCTTATAAAGGGATCGAAGCTAAAGTTAAGATAGTCTAGCTAGGACTAGCGATATATAGATAAGTAATTTACTTAGTTATTACGACGATTTTAGCTAGTTCTAGCTACGCCCTACCTATATAAGTCTAGGCGCCGCTATCGGGGCGTAATATAATATTTTTCCCCGATAACCCTAGGCTCGCCTAGATAATAATATAGAATTATATAAGCTTTACGGCGATAAACTATTTTAAGGAACTACTAATACTCCGCTAAAGCTAAAAGGTAGGGACAATTATAGACTTTAACGAGTAGTTTTAGCTATATAAGGAGGTCGATACTACGGCTCCCTTAGCGGAAGCCCTTATAGAAAATCCGGATAAAATAGATCCTGTTAAGGACTTCTTATAAAAAGATCTTACTATAAACTATAAACTCGGAATCGGCCGAACTAAGGACCTACTTAAACGTACTACCGATAAGGGCGTCCGGATCTACGCTAAAGACCTAAAATACGTATTAAAAGTCTAAGATATCCTCTAATCGTTTCCCCGCCTTTAAAAGGACGAGGGAGTAGTATATATAGACGAATCTAAATATATACGCATTTCTTTAGTAAAAGGATAATAATACTAACAAGTCGTATTAAGATTATACCTATTAAGCGATAAAGATAAGAAGGTAGTAAATACGATATTCGGCTAGCTAACTATATAAGGCCGATTAAAACGAGTTTATAAGCTAACCCCGTTCGCGGCGCTAGTATTCGTAGTATAGAAGATAATAAACGGAAAGGAGAAAGGATAAGTAATTATAAACTTATAGGGGATTAACGCTATTATTACCTTAAACGTATACTTAATGCCCTTTTAAAGTAATATAATTAAACGCCTCCGAGGAAAGAAGTTTATTAATGCGGTAAACGTATAATCGTTTTTCTATTAGTTCTTAGTCTACTAAGACTACTAAGAA
>JAPEBW010001924.1:0-17302 GCA_027405785.1 Ophiocordyceps robertsii
CCTTTAAGAATAAATAAGCTTTTTACTATTTTTAAACCCTTATATACGTTTATATATAGTAATTAGTCCGTTATACCGGCCTAACTAGCGGTAATTAGTTTATAGTACCGGCCTTAACTAGCGGTAATTAGTCCGTAGTACCGGCCTTAACCGGCGGTAATTAGTCCGCGCCCTGTCCCTTTATCCTTACGCCGTAAGGCGTAGCAGGCCTTATCGATATTTATAAGGCTTATAGCGTAAATCGCCGCGTTAGCGGCGGCCTTGCCCTTTTAGCGTACAAGCCGTTTAACTATACTTATAAAGACTAAGGCGAGCACCTTAATAGCGTTAGCTAGCTTTAGCATAGCCTTTATCTTCTTAAAGGCGCTATTAATATAGCGTAGCTATATCTTCGCTAGGCCGAACTATAGCCTTTTTTAGTATAAAACTAAGAAGGACTACGTATATATAAGCTAAGGCTTCCTTAAGATTAAAGGGAATTTAAGCTTTAAGATTACGTATACTATAATAAGCCTTAAGTAGCTAGCTACTTCTATAGCTAGCTAAGTAATGCCTTTAATCTCCGTACTTTTTATTACGCTTAAAACGCCCTTTACTTAGTATAGGGTAATCCTCTTAATAAGTACTCGTATTTAATATATAAACGCCTTATTTACTATAGTATAGCATTAATATCTCTTATCTATAAAAGCGGTAAGAGATTTAAACTAATTAAGTATAACTTATATTAAAGTAAGATCCTCTTTTATATAGGCTGCTAGCTCTTACCTTACTTATGCTAACGATTGCGGCTTTAAGGCCTATCTTTGCCCCGGAGCTATTTTTTTCCCTCTGCCTTATAAAGGGCATAAAGCTAGTATAGCTATAAAACTTAATTACCTTAGCACTCCGTAAGCTACTTATCCTTATTATTATACTATTTATATATAGCGAGTATATTAGCCGCCTTACGAAAGTAGCTTAAGGTTATAAATAGGCGCCTTGCTTTTAAAAGTTATAAAAGCGTACTTTATATAGCGGGGACGGGGTTACCCCCTCTTATAAGACGCGCTTACTATTAACGTTAATAGCGGTACCTTTATAACCGCGATAAGGACTAACTATATAAAACGCTTAAAGAAGGCGTTTATAACCTTAACCTCTTTTATGCTAGTAAGCTAGTCCTCTTAGTAGCGGGCGAAATAAGTCTTTAGCGACGAGATTTAAAAACAACGTACCGATAGCCGATACTTATACTTTAAAGCGGGCTCCTACTTCGTTATAAAGTGCTTATATAAGCCGGCGAAGCGTCCTTTTATAGGAATCCGCTTTATAGCGGTCGATATACTACCTTAGCTTACTTTAAACGATAAGGACCCCGCTATCTTCTTATATCGTAGTACCCGCCGCCCGGAAGAGGGTTTCCTCGAACTTAAGGAAGAACTCTTTAAAGGACTATCCGTCCTTTTATTTAAGGGTGCGTAGCCTATTCTATGCTTTTTCTTATTCCTATATATTGCTAAACGCGTAGATAAGGTGCTAGAAAAAGTCTTAAGGGTCTTAGGAGCTATTATAGCCCCTTTTTACTTAAAAGCCCGCGATCCTTTATATTTAAGGCTCCGGTAGCGTATATAAGAGCGCGTATTAAACGGCGTTCCGGCCGCTATTAAGGCCGTATTCCTTATTAGTATAGTATTTCGCTTATAGCTAGCTAAGGAAAAAGT
The DNA here is from genome assembly GCA_027405785.1 of Ophiocordyceps robertsii. Lineage (NCBI taxonomy): Eukaryota > Fungi > Ascomycota > Sordariomycetes > Hypocreales > Ophiocordycipitaceae > Ophiocordyceps > Ophiocordyceps robertsii. The sequence continues at coordinate 1,704 of JAPEBW010001924.1, forward strand.
AAAAGCTCTCCGGCTTCTTATCTTATATTAGCTATAAAAGCGGCTTCCGCACTATAGTAATTATAAGCGCCGTTCTTAGCGCGGCTAATACTATAAGGGTTAAAATAAGCTTTATAGTTAGCCCTTTTAGTACGGCGAGGAAGTTATCCTTTTAGCCGGCTAACGCACCCTTTAATGCTTTTAAGGCGTTCCGTAATAACTTTATAATAGCGTCGTCCCGCTTTACTTAAGGCAGAGCTCCCGCTATTATACTATCGAACGAGTTTATAATTAATAGCTTATACTATTACGGAGTAAGTAAAGGCTAGTATATAGGTGCCGTTTGTAGTATTATAATAATAAGCTATAAAGAGCCTGCTTATATATAGCAGGTCCGTGTCTATATATATAGACCCGGCCCTCTTTATATAATAAGGCTTAAGCTATAGCTTAAGTCCTTATAACCTTATAAGTTAAAGACTTTAATATATAATAAGCTAATTATTCCTTTTTAATACCTTTATTATAACTAATAAAGATAATAAAACCCTTTTAAATAAAAAGGTAAATATACTTATATAAAGCTTTATTAATAATAGCTTATATTATATCCTTATAGTTATAAAGACTCGCTTTAAAATTAATTAAAAAGTATATATTAAGGGCCTATATATACTTAGTTTAGTAGTACGTAGCTAAATCATTGTTTATTTAAAGCTAAGGAGAGAAAAAAGAAATCTTTATTTAAGCTATATAGCTTCTTACTTTATAAAAGTTGCTTAAGTAGCTTATACTTAAGTTAAGTTTAAGTTAAGATTAATCTAAGTTTAAGTAAAGTCTTATATAACTTTAGTTATATATTAGCTTAACCTTAAGTTATTCGCTATAGTATAACTATAGCTCTTTTTATAGTATAGCTTATAATACTATCCCCCCTTTAAGCTATTATATACCGGGGTATATAATATCGCCGCCCCGCCCGCCGCTCCGCGCTTAACGTTAATTAGTATAGTTATTTTTATTATACTTATAATTATATATTAATATATCTCCTTAAATAACATTATGCTATAGCGTTAAATACGTTATACTCTTACTTATTTACGCTGCTACGTTATCTTAAATAGCGCCGGGGCGGTAAAACGTGCCCCCTTTACTTACTACTATTATTAGTACTTAAGGTATATCTTACCTTCCCGCTGCCCGCGGTCTTTAAGTATAAATACCCTTTTTCTCTCTCTCTCTCCTTTTTCTTTTTTCTTCTTTTTTAATTATTAATCTTCTTATATATACGTCTTTTCTTATAATAGTTCCGCTATACCACGCCTTAATATATTTACTATAATCCCCCGCGCCTTATCTCTTACTAGCTTATAAGCGTCTTCTTATACTATGCCCCTTAACACGCTTAGTAACTATACGCTACCGCCTTTATATTAGTCTTCCCGCCCGCTATTATCGCTTAAGAAGCGGAGCGCGATACGCGGTACTACTATTTAGCGCCCCCTTACCTTTATATATATTAAATATATAACGTTTTTTAATGCGGATACTTAGTATAAGGCTTATTAAAATTAAGCCTTGCCTTAAGCCTAAAATTACTTTGCTTATACTTACGCTAGCTTATGCTATTTACTTATATATCCTTATTCTTAAACTAAATATAATATAATACTAACGCGATATTAGTATACTAATAATATAATTACTACTATAAACGCGCTTTAAGACTATACGTTTTAAAGGATATTTTAAGACTATTATACTAACTTATATATATATTTTTAAATCCTTAATAAATCCTAATTAAAAGGATATTACTAATAATTACTATAATCTATAAAGTTAGCTTATACCGCTATTATAGCATGCTAGGCTTAAATATACTTTAACGTTTAAAGCTAATTTATTAATATTAGCTAGTAGTAAGTAGGTTGCTTAAATTAAGTTATAGTTCTTTATATATTTTATCTATATTTACTTTATATCTTATTATATCTTATTATATCCTACCTTTATTTTATCGTTCTTTATACTTAGTATACGTTTATAGTATATCTTTATTATACTTATTATTCCGAATTATTTTAATGTCCGCTAAGTATAGTATTACGAAATATAAGATATAAGCGTCTTAGCTACTCGTATATCGGTATATAAGATATAAGTATATAGACGATAATTAGCGTCCCGACCTTTAACTAAGGCCGGGGCGAGACCTTTTAGTAGCGCGGTATTATCGCACTCTCTTTCCGTAGTAAATAGTAGCAATTCCTTTAGCGTAAGTTTAATCCTCGCGAGAGAAAGTAGACTTATAAGTCCGTACGGAAATAAGGCTCCCCTAAGCGCGCGTGATAATATAAGCGTGCGTAGCTTTTAGCTACCGGCTTAATAAACTAAGGAGGTCCCGTCCTATAAATAATAAGGACGTTATTGTCTTTTCTTTTAAGGCGGCAATTATTATAAAACGTAAGATATAAGCGTCCTAGCTACTTGTATATTAGTATATAAGATATAAGTATATAGACGATAATTAGCGTCCTAACCCTTAACTAAGGCCGGGGCGAGACCTTTTAGCAGTATAGTATTATCGCACTGTTTTTCCATAGTATATAGCTTAAAACTCCTTTTTATTTTTCTTAGTTTTCTTTTTTTTCTTTATTATCTCCTTTATTCTTTTTTTTACTTCTTAGCTTAGCTTATTATTATTCCTCCGCCTTACTCTTATTATTCTTTATTATATTACTATACTGTCTTTTAAACTTCTTTAAGGCGATTATATCTTAAAAGTTATTAATTAGTTATTAAGTTAAGTTAGTATATTTATATTACTTTATAAAAACTTAGTATTACCTCCCCCTTTTAATCTATCTTTACTAAGCTTATTAAATCTTTTTTATTACGTACTTTAGTTTATCGTTTTCCTTTATTATTAATAGTAGCTAGTAGTTATTAACTGCTTAGTTAAGTAAAGGGTTATTTACCGCGCGGCGGAGGAATTCTTTATATAGTTTTTTATATACCGTCCTTAATATATTAAGTTTTACTATATATAAGCTAACTAATTTTATTAAAATATACTTTTAATATAGCTAGTTAAGCTTTAATAAGGCTTATCTATAATATACTTCCTTATATTTAACTATACCTTATTGCTTACTTAAAGTCTTTTCGCTAGTATATATAACTAGTTTAGTATCTCTTTTTATCTTACTTATAATATAGCGATCGCCGTTTAAAAGAAGTTAGCGACCTTCTTTATCCTTTATATAAAGTCTTATACGCTTTTTACGTTTAGTATAAGCGGTCCCTCTTTTTATATAATTTTAATCGGCTTAATATTATATTTATATATAGTAAAGAAAGGGCTTATACTTATTGTTAATATTACTTAGTTATAAAGTACCGCTTAAGCGTAAAGTAGCTATACCTTTTAGTTGTCTTATTTATAGTAAATATATATAAAAGGTAGGCTTATACTTTTTAGTTTACGCGCTTTATTGCCTTATTAGTTTATAAGTAATAAGCTAAACTTAGTTTCCTTTAAACCTTAGTCTTTTAATAGAATTCTCGCTAAATTTGCCGTATTTAGTTTATCTTTTAATTTAAGATAATAGAATTTAGTATTCTATAAAAACAAAAGTAAGATTATTAAAACTTAGTAACGCACGCTACTACTTTTATTATTAGTATTAGTTTTAGCATTATTGCCTTTATTAGCTTATTTATTATTACTTATAGGTTCTTTAAGCCTTTAGTCCTTATTAAAAGCAGCTTAACTATAAACTCTATTATTAAATATATAAATAGCTATATAAAGAGCGGTAATAGCTAAAAGAGCCCTTTTTAAAGTTACTTTTAAATATAGCCCTTATTATATAGTCCGTAGTTCGTAATAAGCCGGTATACCGTTAATACTTAGCCTAGCTAGAAAAACTTTTAAGCTAGTATTATAAGCGTCCCTTTATGCCTTAAATATCTTACTACTATTAAGTTATATATTCGCTAAGCGATTAATACTTAAAGCCTATTTAGCTTTTTATCCTCCTTTTCCTTAAAGTATTAAGCCTTACTTAAAAGCGGTCTTTAAAGCGAAGGCGCTCTTTTATATTAATTATATATTTACTTACTTAAACCTTTTATTGCTATTTTAAGGTAAGCGACTAATTGCCTTTTTATACTACTTAAAATACTATTTAATACTCTTTATCTTTTCGTATTATTACTATTTACTGCTTTTATATCTTTTACTCGTTAAATACGCAGGCTAGTTATACTTATTCCTTAAGTATATCTTAGCTTAAGTTTAAGTTAAGTTTTAGCTAAATTCCGCTTTTCTTCGGCCTACCCTTAGCTTAAGGTATAAAGTTATCCGCCTTACTTATATAAGCAATAAACTTTATATACTCCTCCCTTACTTATATTATTATAATAATATACTCTTTTTATACTAATTATTATAAGAGGTTTATATACTTACTGCTAAGGGGGACTTAATATCCTATTAATTATACGCTATTTAAGATTATTTAAACTACGCGTCTTATTTCTTTTTTATTAAATGCCCTTTTAATCTTATTTTAGTTATAGCGCAATAAAGCGTAAAGTACTATTACTAACCTCTTTAAGCGGTACTTTAATATAAAGTTATATAAAGTAAGCTTTATTGCTTTTTACTTTACTTCTTATTTAACTTTCTCTTTATTATTAAGTACTTTAAATTCTTATAGTCTATTAGTATTATAAACGCTAGCATATTATATAACTTTACGCCTTAAAAGTCTAAGTATTATATAATTATAAGCAACTCCTTATTATAAATTAGGTAATTATACTTTATTATATTAAGTTATTTTAAAAAAAAACCTACTAAGTATTATATCCTCTCTCGCCTTACTTATATTCGTATACCGCTTATCCCGTACTTAAAGTAGTTTGCTTTTAAGGACGTCTCTTTTTTAACGTTATATAGCTATAGTATTAGTATATTATAAAATGCCTTTTAAATAAATTTAAACGCGGCTTAGTGCTTATTAGTTTATAAAAAGGTTACGTTCTTTTTATAAAGGCTATTTAAGTACTATAAGACTTTAGTATAAAGCGGGATAAAGGTATAATAATAATTCGCAAACTTAAGGAAGCTTTAAACGCCCTTTATATTCCTTAGCGCTTATTACGTTTCAATAGCTTAGATTTTCTTTAGGTTATATTAAACCTTACTCTTAGCCTATATAATAAAACCTAAGTACTTTACGTTTTTTATTATAAAGTTATATTTTTATAGGTTTAATATAAAGCTTCCCTTTTATAGCTTCTTAAGTACCTTTACTACTTAATCTTAATAGTTATAAAGCGACCTTAATAAGTAAACTAGAATATTATTTATATATACTAAAATAAACTTATAAAGGTAGTCTTTTAATACTTAGTTAATATAATATTAAAAGGTAGCTGGCGTCCTTATAAGGCTAAATAAGTATACTTATTACTTAAATAGTTTAAACCTTGTTTAAAAGGCCGTTTTAAACTTATATCCCTCCGCGATTTTAATCTTATAAAACGCTATAATAATATAGAGTTTCGTAAACTAATATACCTTCGCTAATATCTTTAGCGTTTCTATAATTAATAGTAGCGTATACTAATCCCTCTTTATAATTATATTTAAAGCTTAGTAGTTATAGTAAAAGTATAAGCGGCCGTTGGCTTTTTTTAAAAATAATACTAGCGCCGCGGCTAATAAGCTACTAAGGCGTATAAGGATTACTTTTAGTAACTCGTTTAAAGTCTTTTAAAAGATAAGGAGTTCTTTTTTTAATATATTATAAAAGGCTTTTATAGTAGTAGCGGTTCCTTACTATTTTTATTTTAAGTAAGGTAAATCTTATAGTTTATACTTTATCGGAATAAAGGCTACTTAAGCGCCTTTATAAGTACGAAAAGGTCTAAGTAAGCTTATAGTACTTAGGCCGGGATATAGTCCGCTAAGTCGATAAGCGTTTTTAGCTAAAAGGCCTTCTTTATATCCTTTATTATTACCGCCTTTACGTTAAGCGCTTATCGCCGCCCTTAGCTATTTTTAGGCCTTTTCCTATTAATATTCCGCCGCGAAGATAAAGGTGCTTATTAGCTTCGCCTCTTAAATCTTCGCAATCTTTACGGCTTTCTTTAACCTTTAAAGGCCGATTTAAATCCTTACTTTTCTATACTAAATCCGGTCCTCCTTAGCATTATAAACTACCTTATTCTTCTTTATTTATAGTCTTCTTAAGAACACGTTATAGCTTAACTCTAGTACTATATAAGCAAATATCTATTTTAAATGCTTATTAATCTTTATCCTAAATGCTATAATCTCCTTTATTTAAAGCGTTAGTATATCTTTTAAGAAAAGCTATAATAGCCTTCTTATCCTATTTATAAAGGGTATTTATAGCTTTATTACTACCCCCTTACTTATTATAGTATAGTAGTTATAGCCTATATTTATAAGTATATTAAGGCCTTTTTCCTTATTAATATTAACTTTAAGCAATACTAAGTTTAGTATAAAGTACTTCTTTATTAACTTTTAGGCCGTTTATTATTTTTTCTTTTCTTTTAGCACTTAACTTCGCGCTAAGGTTCCTCTTTTCTTAAATTAAAATTTACTTTAATTACCTTCTTAGCTATAGCTATTACTACTTATAAGATTCTTTTCTTTTTCTTTTATAAAAGCGGGTAATATACCTTATTATCCTATAAGCAAAATACTTTTATATATTAAGCCGGCTTTATCCTCCTCTTAGCTAAGTTATAGTATTAATTCTACTTAGTAAGGTGTTGCTCTTTAAGTCTTTTTAGTCTTAAGTCGCCCCCCTTATTACCTTCTTTTAGCCTTAAAACGGCTACTTAATCTACTAAACCCTTTTTAGCTTTACCGCAATTTACACTACTTAATTAATATACGCTAAGAAGCTTAAGGTTAAAAGGTTAACTATTATAAGTACCTCCTTAGGGTAAAGGCTTAAAGCGCCTTTTAAGAATATAATTTATATATTATATAGCTATAACCCTCTTCCTACTTTAAAAGGCTTTTATTTAAACTTAAAATCAACGCTATAAACGTTTAGTTCTTACTTTATTTAATTTTATAAATAGCCGCTATAACCTATAATTAAATATTAATATAAAAGTAAATCGAATTAAGGTACTTAAAGAATTCCTACTAATTATAACCTTAAGCTATACCGGTATTATAATAAGTCGCTATAGTTTGCTATAGCCCTATATTTAAGTAATTATAAATTAAGTAGAAAACCTCCTTTAAGCTTAAGAAAAAGTCTTAATTAATCTTATACTTCTTTTATATATATCGTGCTTAAAGCGTAAAGTAGTAACGCTAGCTATTAAACTTTCTTAGCGCTAAAAGTAGCTTCTACTAATCTTTTTTCTTTCTTACTTCTTTATTTATTATAGGTATTGCGACCCCCGCTATTATATAATAAGGTAGTATTAAGCTACTAGTTAGTAAGCTAGCCCCTCCTTATATATACGTCCTTAATATCTCTTTTAGCTTTTATATTAAGGCCTTAAACTAGCTTATTAGCTATTAAATCTACTACTAGCTTGCTAAAACTTAGTAGCTTATTTTAATAGCCTTTACTTATAGTAAGAAAATTGCTTATTTAACCTTAATTTAGATATTAGCCTCTCTTAGTCCTCTCTCTTACCCTCTTTAAGTATAGCCCCCTTATACTAAGTAGCCTTTTTACTTAGGCTATATCGTTATTAGTAAGTCTCTTCTTAAGTTATATAACCTTATTTAAAAGGAGCTTAAAATATATTAAAGGCCTATAAATACTTCGTTTAATAATATATAACCGAATAATTATTAATTTAAAGCTAAGGAAAGAAGGGGGAAATCTCTATTTAAGCTATATAGCTTCTTACTTTATAGAGGTCGCTTAAGTAGCCCGTATTTAAGTCGAGTTTAGGTTAAGGTTAGGCTGAGTTTAAATAAAGTCTTATATAACTTTAGCTATATATTAGCCCGACTTAAAGTTATTTGCTATAATATAGCTATAGCTCTTTTTATAGAATAGCTTATAATAGTATATAATATAAAAAGCTTTATAGACAATCTACTTATAGATAATACCTTTATAAATAGTATACTTATAGATAATATACTTATAGATAATAAAAATAAGACGTTTATAGATAAAAAGAAGACTAAAAATATACTTTTTTAATATAAAAGGCTAAGATATATAGATTATAAATTCTTATATAAATACTTAAGAGAAATGTATTTTAATATAACTATTAATAAAAGTAATATAATAAAGATCAAACAATATAAAACTTATATAAAAGCTAAATAAATAGATAAAAAGAAAAAGACTTTTTTAATAAGGGAATACCTTTTTCTTAATAAAATATAGACTAATATTCAAGGTCTTATTAAAACTCTTACTTATTATAAATATATATACTTTATATTTTATTTGGATGCTACTACTAAATATCTAAGAATATACCTTATAGAAAGTAAGGTAGAATATCTACCTAAATTCTTAAAAAATAAGTAGGAATTAAAAAGTAATAGAAATAAGACTACTATAAAAAAGGTTTTCTTATATAATGCGAAAGAATTTATATATAATATAAAGCTATATTGCTTAAAGAGCAGCCTTATATATAATATAAGCCCTATATTAACCCTTAATTTTAACGGCGAAATAAAAAGAATAAATAGGACTATACTTAATAAAGTTTAAGCTGTGCTTTTTACCTTAAATTTACTAAAATACTTATAGGGTAAGGCTATTTTAGTAACTATATATATTTATATTAAGTCCCCTTATTCTGCTAAAAGCTTTATATCCCCTATAGAAAGAAGGATAATATAGCCTGAAGTTTAAAGGACTTTAATAAAATAAAGGTATTTAGAAGCACTATATTTTATTAAAATAAAACCCTTAATAAATTAAAGCTTAAAGCTTATAAAGAGGTAATAATCGGCTATAAAGATACTACGTATAAAACATATAACTTTTTTAAAGGAAAAGTAATAATTTCTAAAGATATAACTGTACTAAAAAATAACTTTTTAAATAAAGAAGAATATACTAATTTTAGTAATATGTCTTTTTTAAATAGGCTGCTAAGTAACTATAATACTAGAAATAATACTAATAATAGTAATACTAGTAGTAATACTACTAATATAAATACTAGTAAATATAAATACTAGTCGTAAATATTATAGCAATATATATAATAATACTAGCGATAATAATACTAATAATAATCATAATAGCGATAATAATACTAATAATAATAATACTAGCGATAATAATACTAATAATAATAATACTAGCGATAATAATACTTAGCAAAAAGTTTTAAGAATTTAGATAAAAATACCTAAAAAGCCTACTAAATACTAAACAGATTTTATAGAATACCCTATATATAATATAATAAGTAATAATAATAATATAAAATATATTCTTTCTATTTTAAAAGAAAATAAAGATCTTATAAAGCCTACTACTTATAGGCAAGCTATTAATAGTTTGTAAGTAAAACGCTAAGATAAAGGTATACTAACTAAATAAAACGAACTTATAAGTCTAAATCCTAAGGGAATATTAAAGCTTTTTAGTAATAAGGAGATTTTAGGATGCCGTTAAATCTAGAACAAAAAGAGGAATATTAAAAATAATATAACTAAATATAAAGCCTACTTTATAGTATAAGGCTATAAGTAAATATACGGCTTAGACTATATTAAAACCTTCTTTACTACTACTAGACCTAAGCCTACTAAACTCTTATTAATACTAGCTATAACTAATACTTAGTAAACATTATAATACGATAAAATAAATGTATTTATATATATAGATATAGATATAGAAACATATATAAATATACTATAAGGTTATAAAGACTATATTATAAATAACAACCCGAATTATAAAAATAAAAAGCAGTAAAATAAAAATAAAAAGCTAGTTACAAAATTAAAAAAAGCTTTATATAGTATTAAATAAAGTCCGATCCTTAAGTATAATTTATTATCTAAGGTCCTAAGCAAGCAAGGATTTTCCTACCTACTTATAGACAAATAGGTATTTATAAATAAAAAGCTATATATAGCTCTAGAAGTTTATATAGACAATCCTCTATTCTTTAGTTCTATAGAGAATTTTATAAGTTATATAATTAATAAAATAAGTTAGGTCTTAAAGATTTAATCTTTAGGCGAAGTAAAAGACTTCGTAGAAATAACTATAATTATAAATAGAACAAAAAAGAATATATATATATCCTAGGAAACATATACCTAAAAGAAGATAAAGAAGTTAAATAAACAAAGAATAAGAACCTTTAAAACCCCTGCTATAAAGGGAGTTAAATTTAATAAAATAAAAGACTATATAGATATAAAAGAAGATAATTTATTATATTAAATAAAAACAGGCTTACTATTATTTTTAGTATTATTTTTAAGGCTTAATATATTATATACAGTAATATTATATGCTAAATTTGCTTTTAATCTAGAGATTCCACATTTTAAAGCACTAGATACGATTTAGAAATACCTTAATAATTATTCCAGCTTAGGTATATATTATAACTATAATATAGCATTTAAAATGCTATTTTTCAAAGCTTATACTAATACTAATTAAACTAGCAATTTTATAGACTGTAGGTTAGTCTCTAGATATTTCTTTTTATAAATAATAACCTTATACGCTAAGCATATTAAAACTAGAAATCTATAGCACTCTCTATATATAAAACAGAATATATAGGCCTTAAGGAGGCTAATAAGGAAGCCTTATATTTATATAGCTATTTTAATACTATAGTAAATAGAATATCTAGAAATATACTTAAAAATAAAGTCCTTATAAATTTTATAGATAATTAATCTGTTTTTAAAATAGTAACAAATCCTGAATAATATAAGTTAAGAAAACATATAGGCTTAGCATATAATCTTATATATAATAGTATAAAAAAAGGAAATAGAGGTTTATTATATAAAATCTAAAGATAATATAGTTGATTTATTTACTTAAGGATTAAGCTTTATAATTTTTAATAAATTCTAACATTTACTATAAATTCAAGAGGTTATAATATAAACAATAATAATAAAGGTTTTTAGTTATTTCTTCGCTTTTTTTTAGCTTTCCCCTATATAACTCTATGGTTTTTTACCTATAAAAAGGTTTTCTTAGATAATAAAATAATAAAAGGTTTTTTTTATATATAAGTGTTCCTCTTTAAAAAAGATTAAAGCTTTAAGGTTTTCCTTATAAAAAATAGGTTTTCTTAAGCTATAAAAAAGATTTTTTCCCTTATTTTAAGGTTTTTTACTTTACTTTAAATAGTATAAGTAAAGCGCACTTTTATACTATAAGTACTATTTAAGAAAGGCTATAAAGAAGTAAAATATACTTTCTCCCGTAGCTTATAGGCTTAGTATAGTATAAATAGTATATAAAAATAAATACGCTAAAAGATATATTAAATTCGCTATATAATTCTCTGTATTATATACATTTTCTTACTTTATATAATGCAAATCTAAGCAAGATATAAGCAGAGAAAGAAGAAGTATATATAGAGATTATAAGCGGGATTATAAGCTAAATCCTCGGAATCTTTAAGATCTATATTAAGTCGCCGCGCTACTTTATATTTCTTACGAAATTAATCCTTAGGCTTACTAAGATAATATAAGCCCGTATTTAGCTATAAGTTTATTATATAAGGTTATACTAAATAAGGTTACTAAAGTTACTTATAGCTTAAGAATTATCTATAATAAGAGGCCTTAATGCCCTCTTTACTTTAATTAAATTATTAATATTAAATATATATATCTTAATCATTTTTACCCTTTTATATACTTTTTAGACTCTTATAATCCTTTTACTTATAACTACTTACTTGCTTTATACTACGCTTTTATTACTTCTTAAGTAATACCTTAGTTAAGACTGCCTATAAAGATATAAAGTCTTATTTACTTATAAACACTTTTAACTTCTTATATTTTTATAATACCTTAGTTAAAAATCTAAGAATAAAAAGATATTTTATATATAAATAGCAATTTAGCGCCTATATTAACTAGTATATAGGTTTAAATAATTAGCATATAAAAAAAGTAAGTAGTATAGCTAGTTAAAGCGCAGCGTTAATACCGTATATTTATATACGTATATCCCCCTTACCTATATAGCAGACTCTTTAACGCAACAAAAAGTAAGGTTATCGCGATATACGTAAAAAGGTTAATTACGCGCCTTAGCGGCGTTATATATATCTATCTTTAAAGGAGGCCCTCTATATATAAATTCTACTAAGCGTCTCTTTCGTCTTAAATAGCCGCTTTTACCTTATCCTACTAAGTAGCTATACGCTCTTACTCGGCCGGCTTAAACGACTTATACTCTATATCTTATAATAGCTCTTACGAGAGCCCTTATAAGGGCATCGCAACGACGCTTTCGTCTTATATAAGGTCGATCGGCTAGTATTATAACCTACTAAGCTCGTTAGCCCGGGCAGCCTTAGCGGGCTCGTTAGCGGGCTCGTCGTTAGAGTTAAAAAAGGGCGTATATATAGCTCGTTAGTATGCTTATAGCATCGCTATGCCGGGCTCGTAAAGATCGCCGTGCTATTAAAGGTATTACAAGCCTCGTATAGAGGCTATCTCGCTTATAGCGTTAGTATTAAGTGCCGGCGGCGCTATCGACGGCGGCGCTGCTGCTACTACTTATAGCGGCGGCCTTATAGCTTCGGCACGTTCGAGGCTTTCCGTGATATTATATGCTAACGGCTCGCGCCTTATACTACGGGTAGTCTTTTTAAGGTTAAGGGCACCCTTTAGCCTCCCTTTGCTACGTATAATAAGTGGCTTGTAGGGGGCTTTAAGGCTTATAATACCTCGTAGTTACTATACGTGCTAAAAGGGGTTAAAGTCGTTAAGCCGAAGCGATGCCTTCTTATTAAGCCGCTTAAAGAGAAGATACCGGTATAGTAGGCCTATACTAATAGTAAGGGTATAGAGGTAACCTTACTATATAAAGCAGCTATTTAAAGGCTATACGAGCTTCTTAGTATATAGGTTCGTTCGAATTATATAGTGTTAATTAGCTATAAGCTTAAGCGCTTAAGAGGAGACTTTCTTGCGAATCGGTAGGTATAAGTCTTTAAGAGTAAAGGTCGTGATCTTATATATATCGTGGCGACGAATAGCCTTAATTTTAAAGGCTTAATATGCTTAAAAGGGACTAAATTTCTTAAATATAGTAGTAAGGTCCCTTATTAACGACTAAAGGAACCGCTTTATCGTAAAATATAGGCTCTTAATAACTAAGGTTATTATATGCTTAAAGTGCCGGCTTTAATTAATAAAGTAAGTAACGATCTTCTTTTTTAGGGCTTTAGCTAAGTCTATAAGGTATAACGTATAGTAGTAAGCGGGTAGCCTGCTATTATATATGCTTAGAGGCGTTAATTAAAGCTATTTATAGTATCTAAGCCGATAAGACCCTCTTAGTCTTAAAGGAACGATATTAAGCTTAAAGCCCGCTTAATCTATCCTTTAGCGTTCTTAATAGCCTTAAGAAAGTAAGCCTTATACTTAGTAAGCATATTCTTACTAACGTATTAGCGGTAAAGCAATTAAGTCGTAGTTTTAAGCTCTTTAAAGCTTATAAGGGCGTTAATAAAGGCTAAATCGCGGTCTATAATAATAACTTATAGTAGTTAAATTCCCGCCTTAGCAGCTAATATAAGCAAGGCTATAATAGCTTAACGATAATTAGCCTTAGCCTTGCCGGATAAGAAGACCGAAGCTATTAAGAAGGTCTTCCTTATATACGTTATACTATATATATTAAAAAGCGGTATATTAAAGCGGTTGGTCTTATATATATAGTTAAGCTGCTAAATATCGTAGAACTAGGAGAGTAGCTTAATGCCGCTTTTTAAGGCGATAAAGAGCGAGGAAAGTCGGCCGGCTTAATTGTGCTTATCTTAAACGAAGAAGTCGGATTAATCGAGCTAGTTATAAAGGAATTAAAGTAGCGTACGCCCTATAAGCTTAGTATTATAATATCTAGCTAAGGTATTATAGACTTACCGAAGTATAATACTTATAAGGTTAAGGTCCTTAAAAGAGCGTGCCCTTAGTTATACTGCAATAATACCTAGCTATAGGCTATTATTATATGCTTAAATAATATCGGAGGAGTATTCCGCAATAACCTCCTTCTTATACTTCGCGTAGGCTATTGCTTTAATAAAGGGGTAGTTATAAGAGCTTAAGTCCTTAGTATAAGAGACTAACTAATGCCCTTATAGCTAGTTAAGCTTTAAGACTAGCCGGAAGGGGCATTAAGTTATCTATATACTTGTCTTACGGCGCTTAGCGATAGCTTTATTGCCGCAATTAATATACTTACGCCCCTTTAAGCAGCGTAGGTAGGCGTAAGAAGGGGCGGCTACGTTTAGCCTCTTTATCGCTATAACGAGAGCGAAGCCCTAGCTATAAGCAATAGCGTTATAAGCAGCCTATGCCTCTTAAAAGGAAGGGAAGGTCTTAGAAAGTAAAGACTTTATTATAGTAGTAGTAAGAAGTAGAAATCGCGGTAAGAATAGCTTTACTTTATAATATAATATATATATTAAAAAGTCTGCTATATAGGTAAGGGGGATATACGTATATAAATATGCGGTATTAGCGCTGCGCCTTAACTAGCCACACTACCTACTTTTTTTATATGCTAATTATCTAAACCTATATACTAGTTAATATAAGCGCAATATAGTAAGAGATTAATCTTAGCTTTAAGACCTTAATATAAAAGTTACTTATTAAGCTATTAATCTTTTTATTATATAGTATTAACTTATTATTACTACGATACTTTTATTAACTTAAGAGCTTTAACTACTATAGTTTTATAGTAAGTTTTACGCTTTTAAGTTAAGCTAATACTTAAAAAGCGTAATACCTTTATATAATAGTAGCTTAAGAAGCTATTAATAACCCCTTATAATATAACGGGAGGGGTTGCCGTCGTACTAATAGATAAAAGTCCGCTAATAACACTTAATAGTATTACTGCCCCTTATACTAGCTTTATAAGGTAACCGCACTACTAATCTTACGAGGCACCCCCCGCCTACCTTATAACTATCCCCCTTTTATAGCAGTACGTCCTCGGGCTACTAATTTAATTAATACGCTTCCGAGCGCTTACCTATAGGCCCCGGTTCCTATAAGCAGGGATACCTTAGCTAACGCGGGCTCTTAAGACCTAGCGCGCCGCGCCCTTCGGCTAGTTAATGCAGTTACCCGTAGGCCTAGCTGCCCAACGTCTTAATACGCCTTAGGTCTTATGCCCCGCTCCTTGCTGCCGCGCGCCCGTTACGTGCTTGCCTTATTAGCTTAACGTAGCCGAGCCGATGCTATCCGTCGCCCGGTCTCGAATAGAGAGCTATAGTTAGGTGTTATAATTATAATATAACGGGAGGGGTTGCCGTCGCACTAATAGATAAAAGTCCGCTAGTAACACCTAATAGTATTACTGCCC
>JAPEBW010001925.1:0-17298 GCA_027405785.1 Ophiocordyceps robertsii
GGACGAGGTTTTCGCGGCGTATTCGTATACTTGGGTTGGTCCGCAAATACTGTACATGGATACATTCCGTTTGGCATCTCGGCCTGCACCAAGACCTCAAACAGCATCGAACACGGCGCTGCAGTCGGCCATATCGGGCCATGACGTCCGCGCGGGCCGAGAGCCGACTGGGCAAACGGGGGGGCCTGGGATGCCAACGGCCGGCCGGCCATGTGGCCGCTGCGCCCGGATCATGGACCACTCCGAGAGCCTCATTTCCCTGAGGTTGGACGCGCAGGCCCGGATGGCGCCTTCCGGAGGCGCGGGGAGGGGGGGGGGGCAGCCGTCGAGGGAAAGCAGCCGCAAACATGGGTATGTGTGTGTGTGTGTGTGTTTGTGTGAGTGAGTGAGTGAGTGAGTGAGTGTGAGTGTGAGTGTGTGAGTGTGAGTGAGTGAGTGTGAGTGTGAGTGTGAGTGTGTGAGTGTGAGTGTGAGTGTGAGTGTGAGTGTGAGTGTGAGTGTGAGTGTGAGTGTGAGTGTGAGTGTGAGTGTGAGTGTGAGTGTGAGTGTGAGTGTGTGTGTGTGTGAGTGTGTGAGTGTGTGAGTGTGTGAGTGTGAGTGAGAGTGTACAGTACAGTATGTTGGCTGCTTGGTGGTGGTGATGCCCGGTTTGCCAGGGACGACAATAAGTGGCTGATTGCTTTTGCCTTGTGAGAGGCTGGCGGCCGTCTGGCCAGCACAGGGGTGGGCCAGAGTCAGGCTTGCCGATTGCTCGTTTCGTTTCGAACCTCTTTTCCCTTTCTTCTTTTCCCACGCGCGCAGCTAGGCGACCGGGGAATGGGAAACGAAGCCCGGTTGCGGCGCCGTCGACATTATGCACGATCCACACAGGACAAGGAAGGGCCTGCCTACACACACTCTCATGGATGCACATGGCCTTGGTACCCAAAGCCCTATATCGTCTCGCCGAGTCTTTGGGTTTCAGTCCGGCATCCTGTCTCGGACAGGGGGTCCGCTTCGTGTCCGGGTCTGGCATGCAGGTCTCTGTCTCAACACGAGCAAACTCTACGACCCTCCCAGTCCCTCCCAGTCCCTCCCAGTGCTCGCTGAAAAAGGCAAAGAGCAACCTATGTACACACAACAACAACAACATATGGAGTAAAGGGCCACCGGGCCGGCCGGGAGGGCGGAAACGAGGCCCCCCCCCAGTCCCGCGGTGCGAACCGGGACCGCCGCTCTAGTGTCTCCACGGTGCCGCAGCTTCGGTACCCAAAACCCAGCTCCCTGGAACCCAGCTACAGGCGGCTGTGTGCTGGCACAAACTTGGTGAGCTGAGTGTAGACCCTGCTGCCGTTTGACCACGGGGGTGTCGGGGAGGGCGACAAGATGCATATTCGCACACACGATTACACAGGCATGATGCTTGAAAGAGTGAATGCGAGGAAAAAGAAAAGAGAAGGGAGCAGGGGAAGAAGAGGGAAAAAAAGAAAAAGGAATGGGACATGTTGTTTGCGGTGAGACGGCAAACGCGGACGGGCGCAACGATGACGATTGTTGGTGCCGCTCATCATGTCACCCTCTCGACAAGCTCCCCGGCTTCAGCGTCACACAAGAAAATTGTGCCCTGTTTTCTTCTTCCTCCTCTCATCTTGTTTCCCATCCTCGGGTCGGAGCCTCATCACCAGTGGTCCTCGACGGTCAGCGTGCCGCACTTGGTCACCAGGAACTCGTCGACGGCCACGTCCTTTCCCGTCTCCTTGCCCCAGCCGCTCTCCTTGATGCCGCCAAAGGGAGTCTCGGCCGACGAGGCGTTGCCCGTGTTCTGCCGCCGTGTTTGTTAGCCGAGTGCAATATATATCCATGATAGCCTTCGTGGGGCGGCCTAGGTTCACAGCCCTCGTCCAAGGAAAAGAGGAAACAAGAGTCTGAATGGATCAACGGGGAAAGAGAGAAAGTAGCGACCAAAAGCAAGCATGTAGAGAGGGGGGAGAGGAGCAAAAGGAAACAGGCAATGGGAAAGAAAAAAAAGGACGCACCAGGCCAATCATGCCCGCCTCGAGCTTCTCAAACATCCTCCACAGGCGGTTGACGTCCCTGGTGAAGACGTAGCTGGCCAGGCCCATGCTCGTCTTGTTGGCGCGGGCCACGACCTCGTCCTCGTCGTCAAAGACGGAGACGCCGGCCAGCGGGGCAAAGATCTCGTCGCGGCTCATGAGCATGTCGTCGGTGACGCCCGTCATGATGGTGGGCTCCATGAAGTAGCCGCCGCCGTCGGAGGCGCGCTTGCCGGTGCCCAGGACCATGGTGGCGCCCTTGTCGAGGGCATCGCGCGCCATGGCCTCGGCCCTGTCGAGCCCCCTCGGCGTCGTGACGGGGCCCAGGGTGGTGCCGTCGTCGAGGCCGTGGCCCATGGTGAGGCGGGCCGTGCGGTCGACGAGGGCGGCCACGAGGCCATGGTGAAGGCGGCGCTGCACGTAGATGCGGTTGGCCGAGATGCAGGCCTGGCCGGCGTGGCGCCACTTGAGGGCCATGAGCTGGTCGACGACGGCGTCGAGGCCGGCATCGTCAAAGACGACAAAGGGGCAGTTCCCGCCGAGCTCGAGCGTCGAGCCCTTGAGGTGCTGGGCGCACAGGCCGGCAATCAGCTTGCCGACGCGCGTGCTGCCGGTAAAGGACACGCGGCGCACCAGCGGGTGGCGGCAGAGCTCCTCGGCCACGAGCGGCGTGCCGTCGAGGCTCGTCGTCAGCACGTTGACGGCGCCGGCCGGCATCCCGGCCCGGACGGCGAGCCGGGCCAGGGCCAGGGCCGTCACGGGCGTCTCGGGCGACGGCTTGACCACAATGGTGCAGCCGGCCGCCAGCGCCGCGCTCATCTTGCGCAGCGCCAGCACCAGCGGGAAGTTCCACGGCACCAGGCCCGCCACGACGCCCACGGGCTGCTTGATGGTCACGGCGCGCCGCCCGGCCACGGCCGACGTCACGGAGCTGCCGTGGATCCGCTCCGCCTCGCCGACGAACCACCACAGGAAGCCGAGGGCGTAGTCGACCTCGCCGCGCGCCTCGAGCAGCGGCTTGCCCGTCTCGCCCACCAGCGTCCGCGCCAGGTCCTCCTTGGCCGCGGCGATGAGCTCGTGCCAGCGGAACAGGCCTTGGGCCCGCTGCTTCGGCGTCCACTTGGAGTATGTCTGGAAGGCCTCGTGGCTCGACTGCACCGCCGCATCGACGTCTTGGGCGTCGGCGTCCGAGCACGCCGCCCAGACGGTGCCCGAGCCCGGGTCGACGACGTCGAAGCGTTTGCCCGACTTGGCCGGGACCGACTCGCCGTGCACGAGACAGTCGAACTGGTCGACCGTCTGCTTGGGACCGGAGCTCATCTCGCCAGTACGGGGCTTGACTGCCTTGTCTCTGTTGCGTGTATATGCGGCTGGCTCGAGACCCGACTCGGCGACGAGATTCCGTGAAGCTGCTTAAACTATCACGACGACCATGTGAGCATGGCCAAGTTCCTCCTCGCCATCTCTCCTCCTTTCTCCTCAGCTTCAGATGCCACTCCCCCGCACGACTTGGCACATGCGTACAGATGCAACGCTGCCGGCAGCAGTGCCACCAATGAGCTTGAAGCGTGCTCTTCGACCTTGAACCTAGTGGCGGGCCGAGTTGGCCGAGTTGATGGCCGCCAGCAGATGCGATTGGCCCTGGTTGCTACAGTATACATATATTGATCCTCCGTATGACTTGTCCTTGCAGGCATTTGTAACTTGTCAACATGAACTCTCGAAAGTCGAGCCTTGTTCTGGACCTCGACCTGTGCCACCTGCCATCACTAAGCCGAAGAGGGTGGGCAAGGGACTCAGCTGATGTTGTGCTTCTGGAGGCTTGCATCACGGCGACCCGCTCTGCATTGCATGCCTCGTATCGTTTCCCGCACACCATATATGCCGTTTTGCCTTGGCCCACTGGCAATGAGCTATAAGACGTCTTTCGACTCACTCGGACAGGCGCTCCCCCCCCTGAGCACCTGCAACACGTCTGTAGGAGCATGACTCGAAGCCAGAACAAGACCATGGCTCCAGACCACGCCCTGCCCTCGGACCGGGCCCTTCGGACGTTGCACGACGTCCCGTACGACTCCCTGCCGGACAAGCATCGGGTCTGGTACGGCTCGGCCGGCTCCAGGGAAGAAGGCCTCGGACGGCTCGCGCTGCTCACGCCAAAGGTGGTGGCCGAGGCGGCCAAACGCTGCATCAACACGGGCGTGCGCGTGTCCCTCAACTGGCATCTCACCAAGCTGGACACGGCCAACTTCGGCCGTGCCTCGAGCCAGCACCACATCTTCTCCCTGCTCGGAGGCGCCGCCTTTGACGACGTCTACATCTTCAACCCCCAGCAGTCGACGCAGTGGGACGGCCTCCGTCACTACTCGGCGCCCTTTCCCACCCCGGAGAGCCCCGAGCGGCGGCTGTTCTATGGCGGGACCACGGCCGCCGAGATCACGGACCGCGCCAACCATCGCATCGGCATCCAGCACTGGGCCAAGGAGGGCATCTGCGGCAGGGGCGTGCTTCTCGACTACGTCGCCTACGCCGACGAGTTCTCCATCAGCTACAGCCCCTTGTCGCAGCACGGCATCCCGCTGCACGCCCTGAAGCAGATTGCCTCGAAGCAAAGGGTCGAGTTCCGCCGCGGCGACATCCTCTTCATCCGCACCGGCATGACCAAGCTGTGGGACGAGCACATGACGCCGGCCGACAAGGTGGCCTACTCGCGCGACCCGACCCCGAGTCACGCCGGCGTCGAGGGCACCGCCGAGATGCTGCGCTGGCTCTGGAACCAGGGATTCGCCGCAGTGGCCGGCGACTCCGTCTCGTTCGAGGTGTACCCGCCGCGAGACTTGTATGTCAGGGACGACGACGACGACCAGCCCGGCCTGTTTCTGCACGAGCGTCTCCTGGCCGGCATGGGCGTTCCCATCGGCGAGCTCTTTGACCTCGAGGAGCTGAGCCGTACCTGTCGAGAAATGGGCCGCTGGGACTTTTTCGTCACCAGCTCGCCCCTGAACATGCCGGGGGGCGTGAGCAGCCCGCCCAACTGCCTGGCCATATTCTGAGATTGCTTGATGGAGCGACTAGTATGTCACGTCGCCGAGGGCTCATGGTTGGGTTGATACACCTGGCCTCGTCTATTCCGGAGGGCATCTGCGTTTGCACCACAGTCCAAGTATGTAAGTACGCCTCGTCCTGGCTGTCTTGGCGGGCGAGCTTCTCTCGCCCGAGCACGTTTAATTCGGTCGGTCCCCTCTGCGTCTTTCCACTGTCGACACGTCACAATTGCAAAAAAAGTAGCAATATAAAAGACAATTTCCAGTCTGGGACTTGCAGACGACATGTCGTCGCGGCCAAACGTCTCCGAGGGGCTGGCTGCATGTAATATGATATCGTCAAAGACTGGCATTTGAGATGATACCGTCTTGTCCAATGTCACTGCCGCTCCTCGGGAGGCCGAGGCGCTCGCTTCGCGAGGTAGCCAGAGGTCGACGAACGACGTCGGCGCAAACCACTTGAAGACGCATGAGCACATGTAAAGGGCATTCGACGACGACCGGCAAGGCACCCCCGTCATGCGCATGGATGCTGCTACGCTCCGCGTTACGTGCCTACCGTCGACCGCACGGGCTGTCCCATGTAAGCGAGCATTGTCAAGGCTCGCGGTTTGGTGTATAGCATCGCGAGCATGTTTCATAAAAGATTTGCTCGAAACGACAGGCATAACCACAAGCAGGGGGCTGGATATGAGCTTCTTCAACGGAATCCAAGGCTTAGACACAGCGTCCACCGTCCACCTCGAGATTGACGCCTGTGACGAGGGACGCTTCGTCACTGGCGAGATAGCAGCAGGCATTGGCCACGTCTTCGGGCTCCGAGGGCCGGCCGAGCGGCACAGTCTCGACAAACGCTGCCAGGTTCTCGGGAGTCCCAGGCTTGCCGATGAACAAGTGCGTCCTGCCGTGGTTCGGCCTTGTTAGCCACCAAGCATCTTCCAGGCGCGGCAGTAGCTCACATTCCCGTGTTGCCCACCACAGGCGAGACGGCATTGAATCGAATCTTGTTGGGTCCGTATTCGACGGCCATGCCCTTGGTTGCCGTGATGAGGGCGCCCTTGGTGGCATTGTACCACGTCAGCCGCGCCCGCGGTCGGACGCCGCCCGTCGAGGCCACCTGAACGAAGCAGCCTGGGCGGTTGTGCTTGAGAAAGTAGGGCAAGAGGACGGCCGTCGACATGAACATGGACTTGACATTGACCTTGAAGACCAGGTCAAACTCGTCCTCGGTCACGTCCTCGGTTGCCTTGTTAGGATACGTGATGCCGGCATTGTTAACCACGATGTCGAGCTGCCCGAATTCGCTCAGCGTCTCGGACAGAAGCCGGTCCCAGTCCGACTTGCCGGAGACGTCTGCCGTGACAAACTTGCAGCCCAGCTCCATGGCGGCCGCCTGGCCAGCCTCGTCGGCCACATCCGCGATGACGACCTTTGCTCCCTCGCGCACAAACTTGGCCGCGATGCCCTTGCCGAAGCCCGAGGCGGCGCCCGTCACGATGGAAACCTTGCCCTGGAGGCGTCCTTGAGTCATTGTCTCGGCTGCGAGTGAGTGGTAAGGTGATGGTCCTCCAGCGGGGACACGGAACTTGGAGTGGCTTTTGAAGCCTCTGAAAGAAAGAGGGCACCCCTCCCGTCTTCACACAGCCATGGGCTGCAGCCCCCGTGTTTGTTGCATCAGGTGCGGAGAAGAGGACCTTGATGGTGCCGATTGGTGGGCACGGCATACACGGATGCCGATTCGGCTTCCCCGCGGGAAGATGCAAATCGCTCATTACGAGCGAGATTGTATACAGAGAGTATTTGCTGGTACCCTTGATAACGCCGAGGAGTGACGTGCCAGAGTGTGTTGGACGGACGTGAGCGTACATGCATGTATGCATCGCCAGTCTCAAGCCATTGCTCGCCTGCGGATGCACGAGTGAGAGTCATCACAAAGGGCCTTCCCTGTCTCCCTTGGCCGTGTTACGTTGGCTGCGATACGGGTAGACGGATGGCAGGAAATGGGGGGTCGAAGCCGATTTGATGCCACCACTCGCCTCCTCTCCCTCTGGTCCCCGCCCCCTCTGCTTTCCCGGCAGTTTGCATAATGCAGAAAGTCGGCCGAGGACCAAGGATGAAACACATGGCGGCGAAGCTCGAAAAGGGAGACGTCAAAAAGCAAACGCGCGTGCGGGTCGAGGTTGCTTAGGGACACTGACTGATTTGATGATTCGCCAGGGATGGTTCCAAGTTAGTAATCAGGCACAGTGCGGAGACTGTACGACATTGCCCACGATGGCTGCCCAGCCGTGGACCGTGCTTGACCCATGCAAACGCACTGTACCCTGTGCCCCGGACATGGACTGAGATGAGTCTTTTTTGCCTTTTGATGGCTGGCCCAGAAACATTGCGCCATGCACTTCCTGCCGGCAATGGACGCTGCCGATGCCTCCCTCGACGACGTCTTCGGGTCCGCGTCCCCCGAAGCCCAAGACGCCGCCTCCCATCCCTCAGACATGCGGCGGCTGCAGTCGGAGCACACCACCACCGGCTACCGAGAGGCCATTGCCGTGGCAAAGGCGTCCACCATCCAGGCGGGCTTCGACGAGGGCTTTAGCCTAGGCGCTACCGTTGGCTCCAGAGCCGGGCGTCTGCTGGGGATGCTCGAGGGCATCTCGGATGCTGTCAGGGGCCGCGCCGACGACGACGCTGCTGCCGCCGTGGGAAAGCTGGTGGCCGAGGCGCGTGTCGACCTCAGCGCGGACCGCGTCTTCGATGCGGCTTATTGGGCTCCAGACGGCAACTGGACCTTTGATGTTGAGCCTGCGAGCCACAACGAGATCCTCTTTACAGATGTGGCTGATGCCCACCCGTTGATCTGCAAATGGAGCAGCGTCATCGACGCGCAAATCACATTGTGGAAAATAGACGAGGCAATCTTAGGGGCCGCCGACGCCGGTCCGCCATTGGATCCCCTTGTCGACGAAGCGCCCGTCCTTGCCGCCCCTTCGACGGCGGCCAAGAAGCCCCTGGACTGGTGAATCGACTACAGGGGGGCAAGCACCAGTAGCATCACCCGGCCGGCCATCTTGCTCCCGCAGGCCAAGGTGAGATGGCGGCTCAGTGGAGCCGCCGTTGCCCAAAAGCAAGCTGGAGGAAATGGCCCGAGGCCCGTCGTGGCCCAGTAAGCTCCCAGAATCCGATTCAGGCTCTTCCGCCCACTCGACGTCGCTGGTCCGGGCAGAGATTTGATTGGAAATTGGGGCACGAGTCCTGATCACGACAAGTTTCTCAGACCACCAAAGTCAAGTCTGCCGCCTACACTTGTCCCTGGACCTGCTCAAGCTTTCATCTCTCTCTAGCATTGGCGAATGGAAGAATGCCGGAATTAAGCGCCCAACGGCCTCTCGACTTGGTCTGAGATTTAAAAAAAGAAAGGAGAGACGAAAGAATGGCATCCGAACACCGAACGGTGATATAATCGCCCTTTCTTTTCCCTTTCCCTACTCCCGCCCCGCCCCCACTGCCATCGCCAGCCCAGACTGCTTGCTTTTGCGCTGGGGGCGCCATTTAAAGAAACACAGGCTTCTCGAGGGCGCACGCAGTGGATAGCCGCCCTGCATACATGATAAGTCGAGCACTGCGGAAATTGTGACTGCTTATCCCCCGCCTGAGCCAGAGTGCTTGGCTAAATCAGGAAATTGGGGGGAGGCTAGGATGTGACCATCCCTTTGCCAGGGGATCGCGGCGAAGCGACGACCGAAAACGAGACGAATCCAAACGCACTCTTCTCATTTCTCCGAAGACTCTGGGGAGGGGGGGGGGGTCGCGCATGGCGTGGCTTGGGGGTGTTGCGCGCTTGGCGGCGAGCCCAGGGGATTGCCTACGGCCCTACTCTGGAAGCACCCGCAACATACAGCGAGCGAGCCTCGGGACGCAGAGTCTCCGGCAGACATCAGGGCATCTCCTCTTGACCCGAAGATGGAAGCAGAACGTTGCCGAACCATCGGTGACGACGCTAGCGCAGGTCGACTTCGTTCGATGTTGCCGGCAGCGCATGCAACTGGGTGCGTGTGCCCTCGTGCATGCATACAGACAATGGCCCGGCTCTTGGCGGTCCCTGACATGACTGCATGAACATCAGACATGTCTGTTCCTGTCAGGACGGGCCATCAACGCCCGACTCGCTCGCTAGTCGGGAGTCTTGCCGCGCAACCCTCAGAAGCAGGGGCGGCTTCGAGGAGGCAGGCAGACACATACAACTGGGCAAATCATCCACCCTGTCGTGCTCTTGTCTCTCCATCCCCCCCAATGACCCATCCCTTCACTAAGCCCCCTCGTGGGAAAGGGCGGGGGGCAACCTCCTCGGCAACGATGAGCTGGTGGGTTGCTCAGATGAGGTGCTCACGGGGTATTTAACACGGCGGTGCTTCCCCCCCAGTCACCGATTCCCTCCTCAGCTCAAGCAGATTCTTGGACATCTTCCAACGCCTTTCGCTCATTTCTTCATTCGTTTCCAGGGCCTTTGTTTGTTCACTACCCGTCCACTCTTTTTCGTCCAACAACCTGTTCAACTGTTCAATTCGAAACCGTCCCATCATCAAAATGAAGTCTTCCATCTTTGCCGCCGCCTCCGTTGCTGCCTTGGTCTCGGCCCACGAGGCTCGCTCGCCGCTCGACCTAAGCCTTGGCGTCGCCGACCTCGTCAGCGTCGACCTCTGCCTCGGCCTCGATGTCAAGCTGCCGCTTGGCATCAGCCTCGAGACCGACGGCTGCCCCAAGCACGCCCCGTCCTCGGACTGCACCAACGTCTGGCACCCTCCCCACGACATCGACATTGATGGCTGCGACAACAACGACGAGTCCGGCTGGCACTACGTCCACCCTTGCAAGGGCGACTGCGGACACGCCGGGCCTCCTCACCGCTGGACCACCAGCACCATCACCGAGTCGAGCATAAGCACCGTCATCGGCTGCCCCCCCGATGTCCACGACTGCCCGGGCCGCAGCACCGTCCAGACCGTCGTCACCATCCCGGCCACGACCACCATCTGCCCGGTGCTCGTCACCTCGACGACGCTGGCCACGGTGCCCGCCCCGGCCGGCCCTGCCACCGTCATCCAGCCCGTTGTCACCCAGACCCCCGTTGTCACCCAGACCCCTGTTGCCCCGTACACTCCCGTCACCGAGGGACAGCAGCCGCCGGCCACCTACGTCCCTGCTCCACCCGCCCAGCAGCCTCCCGTCGCTCAGCAGCCCCCCGTGGTCCAGCAGCCCCCCGTCGCCAAGTATCCTTCGGGCGAGCAGCCTCCAGTCGCTCAGCCCCCGGCCTCGCAGTACCCTCCCGTCGTGGGCGTGCCCAGCCAGCAGCCTCCCGTCGCCCCCTACCCTACCCATGCCCCTAGCGTCGTCCCCGCTCCGGCCGGCTACCCCGCTGCTCCCGTCCAGGGCCCGGTCGGCACCGGCGCTCCTTACCACCCTGGCTACTCGGGCTACCCCAACACGACCTCTCCCGTCGTTGTGGGCGCTGCCTCTGCTAACGGCCAGAAGCTCGGCATGGCCGCCGCCGCTATCGGTCTCGTCGCTGCCCTCCTCCTCTAAGCACCATCTTCGAATGGCAGGAGTGCCGAGTTGCAGGCTTTTCTGACGACTTGACGGCAAAGGGCGCGGCATAGCAGGCATGTTCCCTCTGTTATTTAATTTATTTCCCGACCCGCTGTGATGCAGCAGCACGCGGTGGTGGACGGCTGTTGCGGGCGGTTGTCGCCGCCTTATCACCGCCGCGGCATTAGACATGAAGCACATAGGCGCCGGGTTCTTCTGTATTCATACTTTCTTGCAAATACAACAACATATTGCTGGTTGCCCAACTCAATTTGGAGGACACGCTCTTTACTCTAGTGCCCGTGACTGACTGAGCAACTCCCTGACCAAATCTCTGGAGGGTTCAGGATCCCACCTGGGACACCTGAATCAATATCTCAAGTTAATCCATGTTGGCACCAACGAGCAATCTCCCGCCCTTTGGGCTACGTAGAAGTCCCAGTCCGATGTCTCCAGGGACGCATTGACGCTGGACACGTGCCTGCCGTGGCTGTGAGTCGTGGGGCGATGTCAAACACGCCAGAGAGCGGATGTTGCTTCGCCCATCGCTCGTCAGCAGGCAACCGAGCCTGGATCTTGCGTGCGTCGAGCAAGCCCTCTGCGGGGCACGGCTGATGGGTTTACCTATGGAGCGCCTCCAAGGCCATCCTCCAGCTCTGCGCGGTAATTCGACCGTCCTCAACCTCTGGCCCCGTGTTCTTGCAGCTTCCTCGCAATGTCCTCCATGCGGTCGTATTTGCCAAACAGCTCCTTTGCCGTGTCCCAGTCGCGCCCCTGCCCCCCAAAGACGACGAGCTTGAGGACCTTGCCATCATCGTTCATTACCAGGCGGCCGTTCCTCTCGTCGGCCCACGTAAGCTTGATCTGCTTGGCCTCGATGTCGGCAATGCCCACCTCCACGATGGAGTTGGCAAAGACGTCGGCGGGCGTCTTCTCGTGGAGGCCCAGGCGCCTGCGCAAATCGGCCGACACACCGAGCCGGTTGTGATAGCGCATGATTTCCCTCCTCAGCGCCCGGGAAAACCTGTCGAGATGCTGCTGCGGTTGTTGCTGAGCCTCATCGCCCGGGGACTTGGCTGGCGCGGGAAGGTAACGGGCCGCAAGGCCGCCGAGCGGGACGGCGGGAGGGATGGTGTGGCGGTGGACTCGCAGGTGGTGCCTTGCGTGGGAAAAGGGACGGTTGAGCATGAGGTAGTAGGGCTGGAGGAACTGGCCGCGCGACATGACCTCGAAGCGCAGGCCGAGGACGTGGCCGCCGTCGACGGCGCAGGGGTCCGGGTCGTGAACCTTGAAGGCCGTGACGGGCGTGCAGGTGCGGTAGCTGCACTGTTGCATGTAGGCATGCTGCTGGGCAGAGCGGGCGCCGAGCTTGGAGGGCGGTGGGCGGTGGCGGGAGACGAGGGTCGAGGATGACGCGGCGGGGACGGTGCTGGACGAGAGTATGGTTGAGCATTGGATCTTGAGGGCCATGCGGAGGGTGGCGGCTTGAGTGTTGTCATGGTAAGCGTGTCGAGTTTCTGGTCTCTGCGGGCTGTCGAGGAGCAATGGCAGCGAGGGAGTGTTGATGGTCGCTTACCTTCTGCCTCGAGAGCTGCTATTTCCTCGTCGAGCGCATTCGCGTCGGGAGCGGCGTCGGCGGTCGAGGCCATGGGGTTTCCGGGCGAGGGGGTTCGTGTTGGCGGTCGTGTTGGTGGCCGTCTGTCGTCGTCGTCGTTGGATGTCGATGGCGATGCGACATGCTTGTTGACTCGCGATGCGCGCGTCACCGGCGTGTTGTTTCTTTGCTGCTGGAAGCTGACTGCCGAGGGAACTGATGAGATAAGATGCTCGCACTCCACTTGCAGATGCAGGGTACGGACATGGGCGTACCTTCTTGGGTGGCGTCGTGGCGTCCCTGAGGTTCTCATCCGCATCAGGGATAGCTTTGCGGCTCCACGCTTTCCAGGGCCCCCTTGAAGTCTGGAGCACAGCAGCGCATCTTCTGTTGTTCCGGGCCTGTCGGGGGTTCCTTGTATCAGCCTCGTACCGTGAAACCATTTGCATGCCCAAGCCAACTCCAAGTCACCGTCCAAGCTTCTCTTTGCCCCTTTGGTCTTACAGGGACGGCCGTGAAGACGGTTCCTCTTCTTCTTCATCTTTCACCACGCACTGCGACTCAATCTCGCCTTCTTTCGCTCGCTTGGCCCCCCGATTCTTTCTCTGAAGCTTGCCACGCGGATCCAGTCACGGCTCACGCAACATTTTAGAGGCCACGGTAGCTTCGCCCCTCCGCCACTACCGCCACTCCTCGCAACTCTCCCTCTCCCTATTGTGGATTGCAACGGCGAATTTCTTCAACCCGCGTTTGGATCAGTCTTCGCATTTCTCTTTGACGTCAAAGATCTTGTTCATCACGCCATCTCACAGGTATCGCGCTGTTCCCTTGAACACGGCTCCTCCTTGGCCCTCGCTGGCACGCCTTGGCTGCATCGAAGCGTTGTGACCCAAACGATAACCTCCGCGCGAACCCGAGTCGGAAGTTCGGGGAAAAGAAGGAGGGGGAATACGAGCAAGGAGAGGTCTGCTTGTTAGTCGGACCCGCGCCGACGGAAGTTCATCGTCCTGTACTCGATCCCGCCGCCCGACTGCGAGCAGCCACCTATGGGTGTCCGCGGCAGACGACCCAAGTCGCCCGAGTCCAACGGACCGTCTCCTCGCTCCTCAAACGGGAAGAATGCAAACGGCAGCATGAAGAGCGGAGTTGAGATGCGGCGCAAAGCCGCCCACCCCGACATGGACAATGTCGCGGCAAACTTCATCTCGCGCGAGAGCTTTTCCCTCGACGAACCCGTCCCCAAGTCGCCTTCGGAAAGCAGCCTCGGCTTCTTCGACCTTCCTCTGCAGGACCAGAGGAATTTCCTTTTACTCGTCCTCCTCTACTTTCTTCAGGGCATCCCCATGGGCCTGGCCATGGGCTCCGTGCCCTTTCTGCTCAAGAACCACATGTCGTACGGGGAAATCGGCACCTTTAGCCTGGCCTCGTATCCCTACTCGCTCAAGCTCTTCTGGAGCCCGTTTGTCGACGCCGTGTGGAGCCCCAAGATTGGACGGCGGAAGACGTGGATCGTCCCCATCCAGTTCCTGTCCGGCTTTGGCATGCTCTGGCTCGGGTCGCATGTCGAGGAGATGATGCTGACGACGGGCAAGGCGGGCGGGCCGACCGTCTGGGGCTTCATGATGTGGTGGTTCTTCCTCGTGCTCATGTGCGCGACGCAGGACATTGCCGTCGACGGCTGGGCCCTGACCCTCCTCACGCCGGCCAACGTCTCGTTTGCGTCGACGGCGCAGACGGTCGGCTTGACGGCCGGGCACTTCATGTCCTACACCGTCTTCCTCGCCCTCAATGCAAAGGACTTTGCCAACAAGTGGATCCGGACCGTCCCCTCGGAGGAGGGCCTCGTCTCCCTGGGCGGCTACCTGACCTTTTGGGGCTGGGCGTACATTGCCGTCACCATTGGCCTCGGGCTCATGAAGCGCGAGGAAAAGTCGCAAAACGAGGATGGCGTTTGGGACGTCTACAAGATCATGTGGGGCATCCTGAAGCTCAAGAACGTGCAGACCATCATCATTGTGCACCTGATTGCCAAGATTGGGTTCCAGGCCAACGACGGGGTTACGAACCTCAAGCTTCTAGACAAGGGCTTCGGCAAGGACAACATGGCGCTGACGGTGCTCATCGACTTTCCCTTTGAGATTGGGCTGGGCTACTACGCGGGCATGTGGTCGCAAAAGTACACGCCCATGCGCCTCTGGTGCTGGGGGTTCGTCGGGCGGCTGGGCGCGGCCATGTTGGCGCAGTTTACCGTGGCCGTGTTCCCGAGCAGCGGGGTGACGATGGGCTATCTGCTGCTCGTCATTGGCGAGCACGTGCTGTCGACGTTTACCAACACGGTCATGTTTGTGGCGGTGTCGGCCTTTCACGCCAAGGTGTCGGACCCGGTCATTGGGGGGACTTATATGACTCTGCTGGCCACGTAAGTACTCACCTTGCTTTTGCTTCACATCAGCCCTTGGAGAGGAGGCAGCTGACTTGTCCGACAGTGTGTCGAACCTGGGCGGAACCTTTCCTCGATACTTTGTGCTCAAGCTCGTCGACACGCTGACGATAGCGACGTGCCACCCGGGCTCGCCGGCCAGCCACGTCGGCCTCAAGGGCGCGCCCGTGACCGATGCCTTTTCGTGCGCGCTGCAGTCGGAGAAGGAGCGGTGCGAAGCGGGCGGCGGGACGTGCGTGACGGTGCGCGACGGCTACTACGCCGTCAACATGCTGTGCGTGGCGTTTGGGGCGGTGACGTTCCTGTGGTACATCAAGCCCAAGGTGCTGCATCTGCAGAGCCTGCCGATGCGGGCGTGGAGGTTGGCGCCTGGCAAGTAGGTAGGCGGTTGCTGGTGTGGAAGATATAGAAGGTGTAAGCACGATAGAGTTGTTTGCATATGCGGGAGGGCATGAATGGGGGGGTCGGGGGAGTTGAGGCTTGAAGACGTTTATTATTGATGCAAGCTCTACAGAGGAGCACTTCAAAAGTCGTGACCTGAGGAGCATTTCAAAAGTCGTGACTTGGTACAGTGGCTTACAGGGGGGTTACAGGGAGCTGTCGGGTCACGACTTTTGAAGTGCTCCTCTGTATACAGACCGTACTGGTACAAGGCTCTACGATACACATACAGCGGTACTGGTCCAGGCTCTACAATACAGTACCTACCGAGGTATTGATGCAAGCTCGTGTGGACCGACCAGGCACATATGCAGTCACTCTGGTACACCTGGAACCCATGTCCAGGTTCTCACTCCGAGGTCCGGGCCGAATGCGGGCCATCTGCGCCGGGACCAATGAGCCGAGGTTCTCCCCTCTCCGCTGCCTCTACTTCGTACCTTTGTCGACTTCACATCGCTTTCCCTCGTCTCATCGACGACGCATCACCTCCTTTCTCCCCCTTTTCCTCCGCTCCGTTGAAGCAAACATGCGGTAGCCGCAGATGTTTGCGTCGGACAACAGGAGAGAAACGCCGAGAAATGGTGACGAGGAAAAAAGACAACCCCCCCCTGGCCCGCCGGGATGGGAGCTGCTTCGTAAACGTGAGCACAGCGTGTATATAAGGCATCTCGGAACCGGCTCACTCTCGACTGCTCACTTGCCTCTTTGGCGATTGAGTCGCTCTTGATTGATCTCCACGGACACAACGCAACCCCGACGATAGCTCTCGCGCACGCCTTGGTCCACGCCACATCTTGACACCGCCCGGATCGCCATCAGTCTCCCTCACGCCGCCGCAATGCCCTCGTCAGTCGAGGCCGAGGACGCCTACTTTGCCTCCAACCCGCCCCCGCGGCACCTCGATGAGCACACGTCGCGGGCAAAGGCCTTCATCGACGGGCATGCTGCCGCGGGCCGGCGCGTGGTGCTGGTGACGAGCGGCGGCACCACGGTCCCGCTGGAGAGGCAGACGGTGCGCTTCATCGACAACTTCAGCGCCGGCACGCGCGGGGCCACGAGCGCAGAGTACTTTCTCGCCGCCGGCTACGCCGTCATCTTCCTGCACCGCGAGTTCAGCCTGCTGCCGTACTCGCGCCACTTCTCCCACTCCAAGGACTGCTTCCTCGACTTTTTGCGCGAGGACGACGAGGCAGATGGCGCCGAGGGCCGCGTCGGCGTCAGGCCCGGCGACGTGGTCAAGGTGCGCGCTGTGTTGCGCGACTACCGCCGCGCCAACGAGGCTGGCCTGTTGCTCATGCTGCCCTTTGTGACGATTGGCGACTACCTGCACGAGCTGCGCGCCGTGTCGAGGCTCATGGGGCCGCTTGGCCCGAGGGGCTTGCTCTACCTTGCCGCTGCCGTGTCCGACTTCTTTGTGCCGCCGGAGCGCATGGCCGAGCACAAGATTCAGTCCACCGAT
The DNA here is from genome assembly GCA_027405785.1 of Ophiocordyceps robertsii. NCBI lineage: Eukaryota > Fungi > Ascomycota > Sordariomycetes > Hypocreales > Ophiocordycipitaceae > Ophiocordyceps > Ophiocordyceps robertsii. Next base: position 16,595 of record JAPEBW010001925.1, read on the forward strand.
GTTGTTGCGCAGCTCAAGCGGCGGCAGCAGCAGCAGCAGCAGAGGTCGCAGGACGGTGCCTCGTCGGGCGAGGAGCCAGAGTCCAAGAAGCGAAAGACTCGCGCCGAGGAGGACGAGGGCAAGGAAGGAGAGCACGGCACCGGCAACAAGAGACAAAACGGACAGCACCGACAACAGCCACAAGAGCAGCACGACAACCCCCCTGACGTCAGTGCCGATAACGACGAAGAGGAAGACGACGAAGCGTTTGACAACTTTGACGCCTCGCCGCGCGTGCCGCGCTCCAAGCGGCTCGTCGTCGACCTCGACCCCGTGCCAAAGTTCCTCAAGAACCTCGTCGACGGTTGGGCTCCCCAGGGCATGATTGTCTCGTACAAGCTCGAGACGGACCCGGCCATCCTCGTGCACAAAGCCCGCGCCTCGCTCGACCGCTACCAGCACCACCTCGTCATTGGCAACCTGCTGGCCACGCGCAAGTGGGAGGTTGTCTTTGTCAGCCCCGGCCGCGACGACCGCTGGCTGCGCGTCCCGCCCCCGTCGGCCCCCGCCGCCGGCTGGGGCGATGCCGAGGGCCGCCCGCTCCGGCCCGACGAGCTGCCCCGCGAGGACCCGGACACGGAGATTGAGGGGCTCATCATCCCCGCCGTGGCAGAGCTGCACGACGCCCACGTTGCGGCGGACAAGGCCAAGGCGTGACAGGGCTG
>JAPEBW010001926.1:0-17293 GCA_027405785.1 Ophiocordyceps robertsii
TAAGGCATTTTACCCCGTGGCTGTATATCCCTTCCTTGTGCGGCAATTCGTGTTTGAAGTTAGTTGAGGTTAGTTTGGGTCTAAGCGGATCCTTGTTTCATCTAGCCACCCTAACCTCCTTAGTTCCGTACATAACGTTATAGACGTCGTATAAGGACGTAAGGACCTGGAAAATGACGAGCCGAAGCTAGGCTATTCAATGCGGGTTCCTATATAATTTATATACCCCCCTATGCATAGCTAATCAGGTAAGGATTAAATAGCTGATTTATTAAAGTAGTAAAATCACTCTTCTTATAGAGTTTAATTATAAGCGTATTAAAGAAAATATACTTATTTTTAAAGTTAAACTTAAAGGCTAATAAGAGCTTCTTACTAAAGAAAATATCGTTTAGTATTTAACTTTTTATAAAATAAGTGCTTAATCGTATAATATAATTGCTTTTAGCTTAGCGGATATTTAAGGGATTTCCGTTTAAATAGGTAAAAATTGCTACTATTAACTACGCTTTATAGTATAAGGATAAAAAGATAAGGCGCGGGCTAATTACTACTAGTTAAGGCTAGTATTACGGACTAATTACTACTACTTAAAGCTAGTACTATAAACTAATTACTGCTAATTAAAGCTAGTACTAAAAACTAATTACCGCTAGTTAAGCCGGTATAATAAACTAATTATTATACGTAAATATATATAAGGGTTTATAAATAATAAAAAGCTTATCTTTTCCTTAAAGTATAGCTAGCTACTTTATACTTAGTTCTTTAAGCTAATTTTAAAGATCTTTAATAATATTATCTTACTTTTTATTATTAGTATATAAATAAACTCTAAATATTCTTAAAGAATTACTTAATAAACTAAGTATAAGCTTAGTTAAAAATACTATAAACTATAGTTAAGGAAATCCTTTAAATATCCTTAAATATCCTTTAAAAATCGCGGTAAAGTTTATCCTATATCTTTTAAGGTGCCTCCTTAATTAAAAATAAGCCAAACTATAATTAAGATATCCCGAAGAAATTCCTAAATATACCTTAAAAATACCGGTAAAATCAGTTTAGTAGTTTTTATAGTGTTTTTAATAGTTAGAAACGTTATAAACTATAGTCGGATAAGCTTTTAAGTATTTATAGTTATATCTTAGAAACCTTAGCGGGGTTTAATTAGTAATATTTTTTATATCTCCTTAAGCGAGCCTTTATAGCGCGAGCTCCGGGCGTTCCCTCCGCTAAGTTCCGTAAGGCTCCTTAAAAGTAAAGTAAGGAGTCTAAGCATAGCTATTTAAATTCCGTAATATAAAATATATAAATTTTAAAAGTTATATATAATATAAGCTTTAGTTTTTCTTATATTAATTAAAGTAAAAATAGTTTTATAAGCAAAATAAGTACTTTTATTTCTTTTAATTATGTTTTAAAAGAAATTATAAGCTTATACTTTTTAATTTTATAGAAATTTACTAAAAATAAAAAAAGTTAAAAAGTATTAAAGGCTAGCGTATCCTTAGTTTAATAGTATATAGCTAAATAATTATTTATTTAAAGCTAAAGAAAAAAGAAGGAAAATTTTATTTAAGCTATATAGCTCCTTATATATAAGTATCGCTTAAACAGTCTATACTTAAGTTAAGTTTAAGCTAAGTTTAAGTTAAGTTTTATCTAACTTTAGCTATATATCGGCCTAACCTTAAGGCATTTATTATAATATAATTATAGTTCTTTTTATAATATACTATAAAATATTATCCTTCTTTTATAGTATTATATAGCGATATATAGAATATTAATACCCCGCTTTTTGCTTTACGCTTAATATAAATTAGTATAGTTATTTTTTTTAAACTTACGCTATACTTACTATTATATATTAATATATCTCTCTTAATAATATCTCGTTATAATATCGGAGGCGTTATACGCTTATCTTTTTATATTATTACGTTGCTTTTAATAACGCTAAAGCGGTATAATATACCTTTTTCGCTTTTTACTTTAGTTAATACTTAAGGTATATTTTACCTCCTTACCGCTTTTACTCTTTAAGTATAAATACTATTTCTTTTTTCCTTTTTTCCCTTTTTTTAATTACTAATTTTCTTATACGCGCGCTTACTTTTATAATAGTTTTACTATAACGCGCTTTAATATATCTACTTTAGCCCCCTATACTTAGTCTTATACTTACTTTTAAGCTTCCTTTTATATTACGCCTTTTAGTACGCTTAGTAACTATATACTATTACTTTTATATTAGTTTTTATACTTACTATTTTCGCTTAATAAGCAGAGTATAATACGTAGTACTATTTTATAGCGCTACTTTTACTTTATATAAATTAAACGTATAGTATCTTTTAATACTAATACTAAGTATAAAGTATATTAAAATTAAGCTTTGCTTTAAGCTTATAATTATTTTACTTATACTTATGCTAGTTTATAGTATTTTCTTAAATATCCTTATCCTTTAACTTTATATAATATAACGCTAATATAATATTAGTATATTAATAATATTGTTGCCGCTAAAAACGCGCTTTAAAATAATATATTATAAAGGACGTTTAAAGACTCTCGTATTAACTTAAATCTTTTTTTCATCCTTAATTAATACTAATTAGTAAGATATTATTAATAATAACTATAATATATAGAGTTAGCGTATATTACTACTATAGCGCGCTAAGCTTAAATATACCTTAATATAAAAAGTTAATTTATTAGCATTAGCTTATAATAAGTAGTTTACTTAATTTAAATTCTAGTTTTTTATATATCCTATTTATATTTACGCTATAATTTATTATATCTTATTATATCTTATTTTATTCTTTTAGTATTTATATCTAGTATATATTTATTATATATCTTTTTTATATTTATTGTTTAAAATTGTTTTAATATTTACTAAGCGTAGTTTAAAATTGGTTTTATTTTTCTTATTTTTCTTTTTTTTTACCCTTTAGCTCTTTTTATTATTATCTTTTTACTTTACTTTAATTTTTTATAGGATTATTATACTTTTCCTTAAAAATCTTTAAAGCGATTATATCTTAAAAGTCGCTAATTAGCTGCTAAGTTAAGTTAACGTATTTATACTACTTTATAAGAACTTGGCATTACTTTATTTTTCCGATTTATTTTTACTAAGCTTATTAAATCTTTCTTATTATATACTTTAGTTTATTATTTTTCTTAATTACTAATAGTAATTAGTAGTAATTAATTACTTAGCTAAGCAAAATGTTATCCGCTACGCGGCGGAGGAAGTTTATATATAGTCTTTTTTATACCCTCCTTAATATATTAAGTTTTACTATATATAAGCTAACTACTTTTATTATAATATACTTTTAGTATAGCTAGTTAATTTTTTAACAAAGCCTATTTATACTATACTTTTTAATATTTAACTATGCTTTATAGCTTACTTAAAGTCTTGTTATTAGCATATATATCCGGTTTATTATCTCTTTTTACTTTACTTAAAATATAGTAATAACTATTTAAAGAAAGTTAGCGATCTTTTTTATTCTTTATATAAGGTCTTATATACTTTTTACGTTTAGCGTAATAAGTCTCTCTTTTAATATAATTTAAATAAGCTTAATATTATACTTATTAGTTATAAAAAAAAGACTTATGCTTATTCTTAATGCTACTTAGCTATTTAGTACCGCTTAAGCATAAAGTAGCTATACTTTTTAATTGTTTTACTTATAGTAAATATATATACGGAAGTAAGCTTATACCTCTTAGTTTATACGCTTTATCGTATTATCGGTTTAGAAGTAATAAGCTAAGCTTAGTTTCCTTAAAACCTTAGTTTATTAGTAAAATTCCCGCTAAAACTACTTAATTTAGTTTATCTCTTAGTTTAAAATAATAAACTTTAGTATCTTATAAAAACGGAAATAAAACTATAAAAACCTTATAGTATATACTATTATTTTTATTATTAGTATTACGTTTAGCGTTATCGCTTTTATTAGCTTATATATTATTACTTAAAGGTCTTTTAAGTTTTTAGTCTTAATTAAAAGTAACTTAACTATAAAGTTTATTATTAAGTATATAAATAGTTATATTAAAGGGTAGAATAGCTAAAAACGCCCTTCTAAAAGTTATTTAAAATATAGTTTTTACTATATAGTGTATAGTGTATTATAATTTTATATTCTATTTATATTTAGCCTAGTAAAAAAAACTTTTAAGCTAATATTTTAAGCGTCCTTTTATATGCTAAGTAATTTACTATTATTAAGTTATATATTCGCTAAGCAATTAATACTTAAAGCTTCTTTAGCTTTTAATTATCCCTTTCTTTAAGGTATTAAGCCTTACGTAGGACTTATAAGCTGTCTTTAAAGTAAAGGCGCCTTTTTATATTAACTATATACTTACTTACCTTAACCTTTAATTGCTATTTTAGTATAAACAATTAATTACTATTTTATATTAAAATACCGCTTAATACTCTTTTTCTTTTTATAATATTATTATTTAGCGCTTTTATATCTTTTACTTATTAAATACGTAGGGCGGCTTAACTTATTTCTTAAGTGCTTTTTAGCTTAAGTTTAAGTTAAGTTTTAGCCGAACTTTGCTTTTAATTACTTTATTTTAAAGCTAATATATAAAGTCGCTTACTTTATTTATATAAGCAATTAACTTTATATTTTTTTCTTTTGCTTATATTATTATAACTATATACTCTTCTTATACTAATTTTTTTTAAACGTTTATATACTTTTTACTTAAAAAAACTTAATAACTTCTTAGCCGCGCGCTATTTAAAAATCATTAAACTATATATTTTACTTCTTTCTTATTTAATATACTTATTAGCTTTTTTAAATTGTAGCACGATAATATATTAAGTACTAATATTAACTTCCTTTAGCGGTACTTTAGTATAAAGTTATAAAAAGCGAGCTTTATTACTTATTTACTTAATTCTTTATTTAACTTTCTTTTTATTATAAAGTACTTAAGGTTCTTATAGTTTATTAGTATTATAAACGCTAATATATTATATTACTTTGCTTTTTAAAAGTTTTAATATTTAATAATTATAAGTAACTTTTGTATTATAAATTAAGTAATTATATTTTACTATATTTAGCTATTAAGACAAAAAGCTTGTTAAGTACTATATGCCGTTTAGCTTTACTTTAATTAATATACCGCTTATTATATACTTTAAGTAGTTTACTTTAAAGTATATTCTTTTCTTAAGGTTATATAATTATCGTATTAGTATATTATAAAACGCTTTCTTAATAAATTTAAATATAGCTTAATACTTATTTGTTTATAAAAAAGTTATATTCTTTTAAAAAAAACTATTTAAATACTATAAGGCTTTAGTATAAAGCGGGATAAAAGCGCAATAATCATTTATAAACCTAATAAAGCTTTAAATGCTTTTTATACTTTTTAGTACTTATTATATTTAAATAGCCTAGATTTTCTTTAAGTTTTATTAAACCTTACCCTTAGCTTATATAATTAAACCTAAGTACTTTACTTTCTTTATTATAAAGTTCTATTTTTATAGGTTTAATATTAAGCACGCTTTTTATAGCTAATTATAAGAATAGTACTAATAGTATAGGCTAACTAAGTGCGGGGAATACGCTAAGTAAAAAGCCCCGCTTTCGGTCTTAACTTAATAAGTAGTTAATAGGCCCCCGCGACTAAAGCTAAGAGACTCTCGCTTCTATAAGCTTTAATCTTATAATAAAGTAAGCAGCTAAGCAATACTATAACTTATTATACTATCTACTATCTTTACTACTTAATTAATAGTATCGCGAGACTATCTCTTTATAATTTCTAAAGCTTCTCTTTTAAATTACTTAGTAAAGATAGTATTAACGAAGGGATCGTAAAGCGGTGCTAAACTAGCGCGGCGAAGCTAACGTAACCTTAATTAAGACTTATAAGTATAAGAGATTTATTTAAATAACGAATCCGACTAAATACCCTCTATGCTTAAGATAATAAAAGTGCCGTTAAGAATATCCTTATTAGTAAGTATTTAGTCCCCGCTACTTTAAGAAAAATAAAAGGCCCTTTAAAGCCGTATAAAGAAACTAAAGGAGACTTAATAGTTATAAGAGCGTATTATATAGCTTAAAGAGGAAATATAAGAAAAAGGAGGCTTACTCCTTAACTAATTAAAAAGGCGTTATTAGTCGGACTCCCCCGATTTAATAGCTAGTTAAAGCAGTATAGTAAAGCTTAAAAACATTACTTAGTTAGCTTAACTAACTAATTAGTAAAAACGACTTAACTAGCTCTATAACTTAAAGGATACGTTTAAAGCTATACCTTAATAATTCCGCTAAGATAACGTTAAAATCCTATTTATAGTAAATTATATATATACCGACTATAAAGCGAGATAGCGCTAATACCTTAAGGAATAACTGCTTATTAATTAAGAATAATATAGCGTAAGCTATATCTATTTTAAAAAATAAATACTTATACTTATTAAGGATATAGTAAATAAAGAAATACTTTTAGTAATATAGCTAAAGAACGCTTAGTAGCGAGATATATAGTCTTTATTAAAGTTTAGCCTTTACTTTAACTTTATTAAACGGTATTTTAAGCGGCTATTAAAGTAAATACGGTTATTAAGGTTCTTTATTAAGTTACGATTAAAGCTTTAAGAGCAACTTAACCTTTATTTAATACCTATTTATAAGTATAGTAAAGAAGAACTAGTTTAAGTAGCTTAACGCTACTAAGACGCTATAAATAATAAGAAACGCTATTTAAGCGTAAGCTTTTAATTAAAATAGCGCGGAATAAGTTTAAGATTCTCTAACTAAAGAAATTCCTACTGTAAGAAAGGCTATAATAAACGGTAGTTAGGAGGTTCTTATTATTAAGGCACTATTAATACCTCGACGATAATAAGAGGAGATTTGTGTTGAAATAATCCTTAATATAGCCGCGGCTAAGGTCGTAGAAAAGGGCGAGGCCGAGGCTAAGGCTTATATTAAAACTAAGGGGTTATCTATTTTAAATATAATAAGCTAGGTTACTATATAAATAAGTATACCTTAGCTTTAACTATAAATACCTTAACGAATACTTTATATATTAAAGCCGCGTTATAAGGAAACGCTTAAAGGCCGGAGTAAACGCTTTTCTTTTAGCTATATTAATACTTTAAGGGGAGCTATTATAGACTTTTATAGTGCTATTAAGGCGAAACCTTACTAATATAAAAGTATACTTAGATACTTATAGTATAGTAAACTTAGTAAACGTATATTTCGCACGCTAATAAGACTTACTATAAGTCTTACTATTATATCTTAAGCTCTTAAGACTAAGCGATAGTTAGGTAAATAACTATAAGGTTTAGGAGGTTTTAGTAAGAATTACTAATATAAGAGGTACTAAGAAGATAATTACTTAGTACTATATCGGTACTAATAGGTTAATACCGAATAACTATATTTTAATTTTATAGTTAACTACGGCAATTACGAATAAGAAAATCTATATTATTTTATAGAAAAGGTAATAGTAGTTTAAGTACTAAATTAGTAGCGGTACCTTATAAAGTCTACGAAAATTCGTAAGGGATTGCTAGAATAAGGCCTATATCTATATAATTGCTACTAACCTTAAGCTAATTTTATTGCTAGATAAGGATAACGATAAAAGGATTTTTAAGAGAAAATAGACTAAGATACTACTAACTTTATACCAATTTAAAGATATATTCTTAGCAAATAAGTCTAACCTATTATCGATTAAGAAAGGAATAAATTACGTAATTAACTTAACTTCTAGCGTAGAACTACCTTTTAAACTAATTTACCCTTTATCCCGCAACGAATTATAAGTATTAAGGGACTAAATTAGTAACTTTATAAGATATAGCATTATCTAGGAATTATAAAGCTTAGTAAGCGTACTAATTCTTTTTATCTTAAAATAAGACGGCAGCCTTTATCTTTATATAGACTACTAAGGACTTAACCGCGTTATATAGAAGAATCGGTACCCTTTACCTTTTATTTTAAAGATCCTTAACCGCTACTAAGAAGCTAAATTCTTTTTTAAGATTAATATTTAAAACGTATACTAGTATATCTATATAAAAGAAAGCGATAAGTAAAAGATAGCCTTTTAATTATACTACGGACACTTTAAATACCTTATTATGCTATTTAGCTTAACTAATGCTTTAGCTACTTTTTAAAGCTATATTAATTAAGCGTTAAAAGGCCTTATCGATACTATTTATATAGTATATCTCGATAATATCCTTATCTTCTTATAAATAAAAAAGGAATATACTAAATACCTTTAATAAGTTATAAAGAGGCTACGCGTAGTATAATTATTCGTAAAGCTATTTAAATATATATTCTATTAGCAATTAGTTAAGTTTCTTAGTTTTATATTATTAGTTAATAGGATATTAGTAGATCCTTAATAAGTAAAAGCAATCGCTAAATAGCTAGCACTTAATACTTATTAAGATATTTAAGTCTTCTTTAGGTTTTATAACTACTACTATTATTTTATCTACTGCTACTTTTATATATTAGCACCTCTTACTATACTACTAAAAGGTAGTAATAATAATAAAAAGCTAAGGAGAGGAGACTTAAACGCGACCGAATTTATAGCGTTTTAGTCCTTAAAGAACGTATTTACTAATATACCCTTACTTTAATACTACGACTTAAAGAGGTATACCTAAATTAAAACTAATATATTATAATATATAATAGTAGGCATTCTATCTTAGCTTAACGATAAAGGTCGCTACTATCTAATTATATTTTAATTAAGAAAGTTTACTAAGGCTAAGTTAAACTATAGAGTGTTAAATTAAGAACTATTTACTATTATAAAGTTCTTTAAATACTAGCGACACTACGTCGAAGGAGCCGTATAATAAGTAAAGGTCTTATCCGACTATTTTAACCTTTAAACGTTTATATGCTAAACCTCCCTTAATCGGAGATAAGCATAATAGTATATATACTTAGCGCTATTTAACTTTACGATTAAGTATAAAGGAGGGAAATTAAACCTAGCCGATATACTATCGAGAATACTTAGATATAAAGGTAAGAAGCCCTTATTTATAAAGTTACTACTAAAGCTTTAGTTAAAGCTAGCACTAATAAATTATATAACTACTTATAATCTATAAAAGAATAATAAGAAGTCTTTATAGGTAAAAGAAAGCTTAACCTTAAGCCGGTATAAATATAGCGAGTTATCTTTATATAAAGAAAATATATAAGCTCTTATATAGCGAACTACTACTAACTTAAAAGCGGACTTTAAGCAGCTAGCTATATAGGCTAAAAAGAGGGCTAATTATAAATAGCTACTTTTAAAAAAGACTATAAGAAATATAGCTTATAGCCTCTTAGTATATGCTATAGAAGTTCTTAATACTTTATTAAAATTACTAAAACGCACTTAAAGCGAAGATATAGTAATTACTTAACGAAAAGCGACTAAAAACTTCTTAAAAAAGAAGTATCTTTAGTTATTACGACTAAATAAATTATTACTATAAAAGGAATAAATCGTAGTACCTTTTAATACTACCTTATAGTAAGAGTTAATATAACTTTACTATAATAACCTATTAGTAAGATACTTTAAAGGCCGATAAATAAGTAAATTACTATAAATAAATTTCTATTAAGAGAATATAGTAAAGGATATTAATTAATATATTTAAGAATGCTTAGTATATTAAGGCGCTATATTAAGGAGGTATCGCCCTTATAGCGCTATATAATTATTATTATACTATATATAACCATAAGAAGAACTATTAATAGACTTTATTATAAGTTTGCTAAAAGTATAATATAAGGGGTAAGAAGTTAACGTAATATTAATAATTATAGACCGAAATACTAAGTACTGCCTTTTTATTCTATATTTTAAGATAATAAATACGCTTAAGCTAGTAAAGGCATTTTATTATAACGTTAAGTTAGTATATAAGCCCTTAAAAGGCGTAGTTATAAATAGAGGATTACTATTTACTAATAAGTTTTAGTTAAACCTATATTTTATCTTATACGTAAAACGTAAGTTATTAATAGCGTTTTACCTTTAAACTTATAGGTAAATAAAGCGTATAAATTAAGCAGTGTACTACTACTTAAGATACTTTATAAATTTAAAATAGATAAACTAAGCGTCCTTTCTTTAAGTAGTATAATTTACGTATAATAACGTAACTAATACTACTACTAAGCTATCCCTTAATAAGGCCTTTTTTAGCTACTAGCTAAACTTTTATATTAATATTAAGAACGATATTATAAAAGAGGAGGTGCTTAAAGCAAAAGTAAGAATTAATAAGCTAAAAACTCTACGATAATAACTTAAAGAATACTAGCAAAAAGCTACTAAAGCGTAAGTAAAGTACTATAACCTTAAGCACTAACTACCTTTACTTAAAGTTAGTAACCTTATTACGCTCTTTATAAAGAATTTACGCCTTAAAGATAAGAAAAGAAAGCTATCTCTTAAGTATATCGGGCCTTTTTAAGTACTATAAGCTATTAAGAAGTAAGCTTATCGTTTAGCTCTTTTAAATAAATACTTATATATATATAATATATTTTATATTAGCTTATTAAAACTTTAAAAGGAAAGGCTAAGCAATTAAGGAGGCGCTAAACCGTTAACAATACTTAACCTTTAAGATAAAAAAAGCGAATAGGAAGTTTAAGAAGTATTAAATAAAAAACGCATTAAAGGTAATACCTTCTTTTTAATTAAAAAAAAGGATAGCTAGTAAAGTATAATTAGTAAGTTAACGCTAAGGATATAGCGAATAGCTAAGTATTTATTAGCGAATACTTTATAAACCTTATTAAGAAAAAGAAAAAACGTAAAACTAAGTAAAGGCTAAGACGCTAAAAGCATAAGGATAACCTACTTATTAAGTTACGATTTCTTACTAACTTAGTACTAATTCGCTACTAATTAACTATATCCTTAGTAAAAGTAACTATTTATAAATTAGTAAAATATAAAATAAGGAAGAAAAGTAAGTAAGAGTAAATAATTAAAAGAAAATATAAAGCTAAGCTAAGTCCTCCTTAAAACGATAAAGATAAAGGAAAGAAACTATAAGCTAAGCTATTACTACCTTATATTATTAATAAAGATAAGATAAAAGAAAGATAAAAAAAAAGATAAACCTAAACTGTCTTTTACTTATATTAATACTTTGCTAGCATTATAAGAACTTACTAAATAGTCCCCTTATCTATATCGGTTAAGGAGGGAAACGTTAGCATTCCCCTCTCCTTTATTAACTATATCTTAATTAGTATAGCACTTACCTCCGCCTTTATAATAAGTAAGGCGTATCGCTAAGATATATAGCTTATATTACTTATAAGTAGCTAGAGTTTTAACCGTGCTTCTTAAGCATAATACTCCGAACTAGCTATATTAATATTAAAGGGCGGCGCTAAGGTTAACTAAGTAAGCAGCTCGCGCCGCTTATTAATAAGCGTGTAATAGTCGCTATATTAAAACTAAGAGATCGTTAGCTAATTATTAGTATATCGATTATATATTAATTACTATTATATCCTTCTTAGCACTTATAATACTATTTTCCTTTTAATAAGTTATTTTAGTAATATTAAACGCCTTATAAAGATATTAAGCCGTTATAGCGAGATAGCGGTAAGCCTCCTCGCTAAATATAAAGGCGTTATTATCGCTATCGTCGTCCTTAAAGTTAATATAGTTAATATTAAGTATATTAAGCTCCTAAATATAATTAAGCATAGTAACTATATTAATACGGTCGCCGGCTATATATATAGCCGCTTATAGAACAATTAGCTAATAAATAGCGATAACGAATTTAATTAATAGTTATAGTTAATTTATAATATACTTAATTATAAGTAGCCGCACGCTAATAGTATTATTTATACTTTATAAAAGTAACGCTAAAGAAAATATACTTAATTTTTATAACCTTAATAAGCTTTAACTTAAATGCCTTATAAGCTATAATAATAATATAGAAATAATATATATATTAAAGTTTAGTAGGTATTATACTATTAGCACGGATAGTATAAGCTTTAGCTTTAAACTATATACGTTTTGCCCGTAAAACGATAAAGATATAAGCCTTACTATTGCCTATATTAATTTAAGTATTATTATCGCTATTACTATTACTACTACTTATTATATTAAGCTACTCTTTTTTAAAGGGAGGCGTAATAAGTAAAGCGTTAAGGTTAAGTATCGCTAGTATCTTAAGGCTTAATCGGTCTTACTACTACTACTACTCTTAAGAAGTAGTATTATTATTAGCACTATTAATACCGGGAATAAAGGACTAACCTTATACTTACTAATTATTAGTAAGCGTATTAATAGCTTTATTCTTAAGGATAAGTATAAGGTTAAGTATAAGCACTTTTTAAGAGGTGCTCTCTTATTATTAAGTAATAGTAAGCTAAGCATCTCCTTAGCCTAACCTCTCTTAGTACTAATACTAGTCTTTTTAGCTAAAGGAGAGTTAAGGACTTAAGGAGAACCTTAATCGCGACTATAACGCTTTAAAGGTAAACCCCTTAAAAGTTAATATTATATCCGATATAAGAAATCGGCGCGCTTATTAGTTAAGCGCGGCTTTAAAGTATAGGGTATATTAGCGATAATAAAGAGGTATAGAATATATATTAAATAAGGAGCGAAAAGGTATTAAGAACTTAACGGTAAATAATTGCGGAAAAGTTAAAAAGGGGAAGAAAAATAAAAGGTATAGGAATAAGTATAATAAACTTTTAACTAGTATATTACTACTAATATATAGGCGTAATCCTTATAATTGCCTAAAGGCAATTAACGTTACTATAACCTTATATATAACCCCGCGTATTTAACGCTATATTTAATTATATATAACTACCAGGCGTATATACTATTATATTTTAGTTATGCGTACTTATATAATAATATTAACTAAGAATATAATTATAACTTTATATTACTAAATTTCTTATAATAGTATATTTAATATACTTTTAATTAAATAGCCGAAGGCGTTTATTATAAAGGGGGATAATTATAAAAATAGTATTAATAGTATAGGCTAATTAAGTGCGGGGAATACGCGAAGTAAAAAGCCCCGCTTTCGGTCTTAACTTAATAAGTAGTTAATAGGCCCTTATAACTAAAGCTAAGAGACTCTTTTTTTTATAAGCTTTAGTCTTATAATAAAGTAAGTAGCTAAGCAATATTATAACTTATTATACTATTTACTATCTTTATTACTTAATTAGTAGTATCGCGAGACTATTCCTTTATACTTTTTAAGTACCTTTATTACTTTCTTTTAAAAGTTTCTAAGTAACTTTAATAAGTAAATTAAAACGTTATTTATATATATTATAATAAACTTATAAAGATAGCTTTTTAATATATAGTTAATTTAGCGTTAAAAAGTAGCCGGCGTCCTTATAAAGCTAAATAAATATACTTATTACTTAAATAAGCCGAACTTTGTTTTAAAGGCCGTTTTAAAATTATAGCCCTTTATAATCTTAATCTTTTAAAACGCTATAATAATATTAAGTTTTATAAACTAATATACTTTTATTAATATTTATAGCATTTTTTTAATTAGTAGTAGTATATACTAGTCCTTTTTTATAATTATATTTAAAGCTTAATAGTTATAATTAATATATAAAAAGGTAGTAAACTTCTTTATAAATAATACTAGCATTATAACTAATAAGCTATTAAAGCGGATAAGGTTTACTTTTAGTAACTTATTTAAAGGCTTTTAAAGGATAAAAAGCTCCTTTTTTAATATTCTATATAAAGGCCTTTATAAAAATAGCGGCTTCTTATTATTTTTATTTAAAATAAGATAAATTTTATAGTTTATGCTTAATTAAAAAAAGGCTACTTAAGCGCCTTTATAAGTATAAAGAGATCTAAGTAAGCTTATAGTGCTTAAGCTAAGATATAGTTTAATAAGTTAATAAGCGTTTTTAGCTAAAAGGCCTATTTTATATATTTTATTATAATTACTTTAAGTTTTAAGACTTATTGCTACTTATAGCTATCCTTTTAAGTCTTTTTTAATTTATCTTTTACCGGGAAGATTAAAGCGCTTATTAGCTTTACTTTTTAGATATTTATAATTTTCGCAGTCTTTTTTAACTTTTAAAGGCTAACTTAAATCCCCGCTTTTTATTTACTAAATTTAGTGCCTCTTAATATTATAAACCACCTTATTCCTTTTTATTTATAGTCGCCTTAAAATATATTATAACTTAACTTTAGTACTATATAAGTAAATGTTTATTTTAAATACTTATTTAATTTTATCTTAAATGCTATAATGTCTTTTATTTAAAGCGTTAATATATCTTTTAAAAAAAGCAATAGTTGCTTTCTTATTTTCTTTATAAAAAGTATTTTTAGCTTTATTATTCCTCCTTTATTTACTATAATATAATAATTATAGCTTATTTTTATAAGTATATTAAGCCTTTTTTTCCTATTAATATTAAGTTTAAGTAATATTAAGTTTAGTATAAAGTGCTTTTTTATTAAACTTTAAGTTATTTACTATTTCCTTTACTCTTTTAGCACTTAACTTTATATTTAGGTTTCTTTTTTCTTAAATTTAAATTTACTTTAATTACTTTTTTAAGTATAGTTATAATAACTTATAAAGTTTTTTTTTCTTTTTATAAAAGCAAGTAATATACCTTATTATCTTATAAGTATAATACTATAAGGAGATAGTCTCGCAGTACTACTAATTAAGTAGCAAAGATAGTAGATAGTACGATAAGTTATAGTATTGCTTAGCTACTTACTTTATTATAAGACTAAAGCTTATAAAAAGGAGAGTCTCCTAGCTTTAATCGCAAGGGCTTATCGACTACTTATTAAGTTAAGACCGAAAGCAAGGCTTTTTACTTAGCGTATTCCCTATACTTAGTTAGCCTATACTATTAGTACTATTCTTATAATTATCCCCCCCTTATAATAAATGCCCTTAGCTATTTAGTTAAGAGTATATTAAATACACTATTATAAGGATTTTAGTAATATAAGGTTATAGTTATATCCTTAGTTAGTATTATTATATAAGTACGCGCAATTAAAATATAGTAGTATATACGCTTAGTAGTCGTATATAATTAAATATAGCGTTAGATACGCGGGGTTATATATAGGGTTATAGTAACGTTAATTACCTTTAAGCAATTATAAGTATTACGCCTATATATTAGTAGTAACGCACTAGTTAAAAGTTTATCTTACGTATTCCTATACCTTTTGTTTTTCTTCCCCTCTTTAACTTTTCCGTAATTATTTACTATTAAGTCCTCTATACCTTTTCGCTCCTTATTTAATATATATTCTATACCTCTTTATTATCGCTAATATACCTCGTACCCCGAAGCCGCGCTTAACTAATAAGCGCGCCGATTTCCTACGTTAAATATAGCATTAACTCTTAAGGGGTTCGCCCTTAAAGCATCGTAGTCGCGACTAAGGTTCTCCTTAGGTCCTTAACTCTCCTTTAGCCGGAAAGGCCGGCATTAGTACTAAAAGAGGTTAGGCTAAGGAGACGCCTAGCTCGCCGTTACCTTATAATAAGGGAGCACCTTTTAAAGAGGTGCCGGTACCTAACCCTACGCCTATCCTTAAAGATAAGGCTATTAATATACTTACTAACGATTAATAAGTATAAAGTAAGTCCCTTATTCCCGGTACTAATAGTGTTAATAATAATACTACTCCTTAAGAGCAGTAGTAGTAATAAGACCGATTAGGCCTTAAGATACTAGCGATACTTAGCCGCGATACTCCGCTTATTACGCCTCCCCTTAAAGAAGAGTAGCCCGATATAATAAGTAGTAGTAATAGCGATAGCGATAATAAGGCTTAAATTAATACGGGCAATAGTAAGGCTAACGTCTTTATCGTTTTACGGGCGAAACGTATATAGTTTAAAGCTAAAGCCCGCGCCGTTTATATTAGCGGCGTAATGCCCGCTAAACTTTAGTATATATATTATTTCTATACCGCTATTATAGCTTATTAGGTATTTAAGCTAAAGCTTATTAAAGTTATAAAGATTAAGTATATTTTCTCCGGCGTTACCTCGTTAAGGTATAAGTAGTACTATTAGCGTGCGGCTACTTATAATTAAGTATATTATTAATTAACTATAACTATTAATTAAATTCGTTATCGCTATTTATTAGCTAATCGTTATATAGGCGGCTATACTTATAGCTAGCGACCGTGCCGATATAGTCGCTATACTTAATTATATTCGGGAGCTTAATATGCTTAATATTAATAATACCGACTTTAAGGACGACGATAGCAATAATAACGCCTTTATATTTAGCGAAGAGGCTCGCTACTATCTCGCTATAACGGCCTAGTATCTCTATAAGGCGTTTAATATTACTAAAATAACCTATTAAAAGGAGAACGGTATTATAGGTATTAAGAAGAACATAATAGTAATTAATATACGATCGATATACTAATAATTAGCTAACGATCTCTTAGTCTTAGCATAGCGATTATCGCACGCTTATCGATAAGCGGCGCGAGCTACTTACCCGGTTAACCCCGGCGCCGCCCTTTAGTATTAATATAGCTAGTCTAAAGTACTATGCTTAAGAAGTATAGTTAAAACTCCGGCTACTTATAGGCGATATAGGCTATATATCCTAGCGATATGCTTTACTTATTATAAAGGCGGAGGTAAGTGCTATATTAATTAAGATATAGCTAATAGAGGAGAGGGGAATGTTAATATTTCCCTCCTTAACCGATATAGATAAGGAGACTATTTAGCAGGTTCCCGCGATGCCGGCGAAGCGTTAATATAAGTAAAGGACGGTTTAGGTTTATCTTTTCTTTTATCTTTCTTTTATCTCTCCTTTATTAATAATATAAGGTAGTAATAGCTTAGCTTATAGTTTCTTCCTTTTATTATTATCGTTTTAAGGAGGACTTAGCTTAGCTTTATATTTTCTTTTAGTTATTTACTCTTGCTTATTTTTCTTCCTTATTTTATGTTTTATTAATTTATAAATAGTTGCCTTAACTAAGGATATAGTTAATCGGTAGCGAATCGGTACTAAGTTAGTAAGGAATCGTAACTTAATAGGTAGGTTATTTTTACGCCCTTAGCGTCTTAGCCTTTACTTAGTTTTGCGTTTCTTCTTTTTCTTAA